>QJNZ01000229.1:0-116143 GCA_004155055.1 Monosporascus sp. CRB-8-3
CCCACCAACGCGCCACCCATTTTTAAGGCCATCAACAATACGACCCTTAACGCAAATACGAATATCTTAATAATTACTTGTTTAATTAATTCCATATTAAATAAAAGTATAATAATATAGTTCGGATTATTATCGTTATTTTTTTTTTCGTTTTTCGAAAATTAATTTTATTACTAATTTTGTTAAATTACAGCAAAGCGTTATTTTAAGACGGCTTATAATTTTAATTTTAATTTTTTAATCGATACTATTTTTATACTAGTTTTATTTAATTCGGCTTATATTTGCTTACGTTTTTTTAAATTTCACTTTATTAATAATAATAGTTAATTACTTTAAATTTCGATAATATTTAATTTATTATTTTTTTATAAAGGGTTTTACCGATTTTATAAAATAAAAATCGTACGGTAAATCATTTAAAAATTAAATGGATTTTTATTAAGATTTATTAGATAACCTTTATATTTTTAAATAGTTTAACCGTTTTGATAATTAAATTAATTAATTATATATAACAATTTAAATATACTGAGGTAATATTTAACTTAGAGTTAAATATTTCCGTTATTTAAGCTCTTATTTTAACGTATTTATTATTTAACGTTTTTACCATATTAATAGAATATAAATTTATAGTTTTCTAATTTTCTATAATATATCTTAAAATTATTACAATTTTTTATTAAACGTATAAAAATGTTAAAAAAAATTCGTTTCATTTATAATTTCGAAAACTCGTTTAATATAATATTTCCGTAAATAATAACGGAATTTTTACTTTAAAGTTAAAAAACGGAAAAAAGAAGTAAATAAATAGAAAAACGATATAAACTTTATTTTAAACAATTATTTATATAGAATTTTCGGGGCCAAATAGCTTAGTGGTTGCGAGCCTAGGTGTTTCTTTTAATTAATGCAGGCTTAGGTACCCTATTTTGATTAATCGTAAGAAATAGCTAGTTTAAATCCAGCTTAAGCTACCATTCCTTTAAGTAGCACCGGTTTAAAGGAGCTGGACCAACTTGGAGCTTCGACTCCGTTACTGTGTCGGCGATAATTGTCAGATATAGGGGACATCAGTTATGTTGTTGTATTAGGCTAATCTGCGCATGCTTTTCGTATACGTACAGCTTTTATATAACCTAGTAACGGAATATATATTTTCCGATTAAAAGGAGCTTTTCCGTATATAAGGTACGTTTAATACCTTTTACTAACCGATATCCCCCTTTAACGCCTTAAAGTATTTATAGCGTTAATCGTTATATATCGTTATTTCTTAAAGTTATAGTTTTTATTCAACCTTTTTTCCGGCAATTATATTTTTTTAATTAGTTAATATTTTTTAAAAATTACTTATAAGGTATTTTTCCGTTATTCGAAAATTTCCGTAATATTTATTAATCCTAGCTGCTTTTTAAAACATCCAAACGATTTGCATAATAAGACTTTAATTAGTTCATTAATTAATATATTGCTTATAAGCATATAATTTACTTTAATTAAATCTCTTTTTATAATTTTTCGTAATTAAAAATTATATATATTTACGTATCGTAATTTTATCTATAATAAGGTAACGCCGGTATTAATAAGCTGTATAATTTATTAATTGTCGTATTATATATTTAACGCTTTAATATTTAAAGTAACTTTTAATTTTTTAATTAATTAAAAACTAAATAAGGTTTTTTTTATAACTTACGTAAGGAATAATAACTCCGTTTCGGTTATAAAAGTAATTACTGTATTTTATTTATTCGCTCGTTATCTTATCACTTTTTTAAACAACTTTATAACGTAAGTTTAAAATTTTTTTCGATTAATCGTATTATCCGTAAAAAAAACGTTACTTAAATATTTAATAAATTTTAGTTTTTAAATTATAATATTAACGTTTTAATACTAATTAAATATAATATAATTCGATTAATAACTTTGTAATATACGTTACTAAAGTTTAAATTAAAACGGGCAAGTCGGAATACGGTAAAGAATATATTAGGTCTCGTATTAATTATTATATATAAAATAAAACCGATTTTTTTTAGTTTTTGTTAATAAAGTTTAAATAAGTTAGATTAAGATTCGGTAATAATTGGACGCTTGGTATTAACGTATTTAAAAAGTTATTTAGGTTTTTTTTTAAAAATTAAGTTAGCTAATTTATTTATAAAATTAGATTACGATAACGAGATTTTCTTATTAAATTTATCTTTAATTATTTCGATACCGAAAAACCATTATAAATTCTTACCTTTTATAAAGGTATACCGTTTTCGAATCTGTTAAATTAATTAATTAACAAAATCTTAAATTTTCTTATAATATACTATTACAATATCGTTTATATAAAAAAAAATACCTTTTAACAAATAAAATAATAAAATTCGTAAAAAACAAAATTAAATCCTAATCTTTTAAATATTCCGGTAAAATCTTTCTGCTATAATAATAGCAATTTTCTTAAGCTATATAAAACTTTTCTAAATAATTTTTTTTTACGTTAAAAATGGCTTAAAAATATTTTTATATATATTTCGTAAAATAAGTTAACGTTAATAAAGGCGTTAACTGCGTTATATTATTTAAACTTTAAATTAAATTTAACCCCCGTAACGATTAAAATTTTAAATAATTTTCTAATTAAAATAAATATATATGTATTATTATAAATAGCTTTAAATTATTAATCGTTTCGTATAATAAAACGAACTTTATATTTTTGTAAATAATTATATTTATTAAATTTATAAACATATATTTATATACACCTTAAAACTTATTTCTCTTTAATAAAAATCTAATTAATTATTTCCTAAAATTACATCTTTTTATAACTGTATAAATAAACTTTTTCGGCTTTACGAAATATTTTTTTTAACGGATATATAATTAGGTTTTTATAACTTCGCGGTAATAACAGTAAATTATATTTATATACCCGGTTTAACGATTTAAAATTTTTTTTATATAATAAAATATTAAAACTTTTCCGATTAAAACATCGCATATTTCTGGTAATTAACTTTTTTAAATTTCCGTAACTTACCGGCCGGTTATTAATCGTACCTATAAAATAAATTAGCCGTCCTATATTAAAAATAACTTTTTATACCTTATAATCGATTTAAATAATATTATCTTAATACGGAATATACGGAAAACCTATGTTTATAACTTATAAAGTACCTTTATCTTTTACCGTTATATTAAAATAAATAATTTAATAAAAACTTAAAATTACCTTTATTTTTTCCGTTAACATATTAATCGTAATAATTATTAAAATAATTATTAATAACTGTAATAATTTAAAGGATAAAAATAATTTAAATATAACAATCGTATAAAAGTAATTAATTTTATACAAATAAACTTATTTTTCCCTATTTTATACGTTTTTAATACTTATACCACTTTAAAATTATCCTTTTTATTTAACCGGTAATTAAATTATCTCGTTTAAATTTTCGTTTTTTTAAAATATATATATATAAATAACTTTACTTATCGCAGTAAATTTTATAACCTATCTTCCGTAACGTAAAAAAAATCGGTTTTTAAATCTTTAATATTAACGTATTATACAAACGAGTCGCTTACATAAGCAAGTCGCTCGTTTTTCAGTACTTTATAACAACGAAATTAAATAAATCAACTATAACGTAATAAATCAATTTAAATTATTTAAATTCCTTATCGCCAAACGTCTTTATAACTTCCTTACAAATACGCGTATTATATCCGGGCTTGCCGCAAACGTTATACTTCCGTTCCTTCGTTTAAACCTTTTTACGACGATTACCTTTAGCCTTTATTAGCTGTAATTGCTTATTATTACTTTTTTTTTTTAGTTATAAGAACTTTTGCTTTTTTTATAATAAGCGTTTCCTTTTTTTAAAGACGTATGTTTTTGGTTTTCCGACGTTTATTAAAGACGTAATTCGTTTCGTAAAGGTAACCGTTTTTTTTTTCTAAGAAAGTAATTTTATGCAAAAGTAATAAGTTATTTTTTGTTAAAAGATTAACCGATTTAATTATCTTTGTCGGCGAGTTACCTTGATAATTTTTGATTTTTCTTTATAAATAACGTCCTTATCGAATTGTTTTAATAATATTTTTAAAAGTTTTCGCAAATAGAAAAATAACGGAATTAGTAAAGGTAAATGGAGAAACGGTTGGTATAAATATAATTGGAACTTTTAATTCGGAAAGGATACGATTAGGATTAAATGGAATAAATTCTGTTTTTGCAAATCCGGATTTGATATTATCGGTTGTTATAACAGTTTTAAACGCGTTATAGAAGCCGGCGATAAAATTTTCCTTAGTAATATAAATAACGTAACGTTATATAAAATTTTCGATATATAACGAATAAGTACGTTTTAATACGGAAAAATAAAATACGTTAAAAAATTAAAGCCGATAGGAAAAATGGGTAGGTATATAAAATATAATAATATTATTAATTTTGTAATAATTTTCGAATTCGATCGAATAATAATTTTCGTAACCGTTAAAAATAAAAAAACGTTTCGAATTTTTAATACGTATTTTAATATATTTATTAAAATGCTTAATTTATTTTAAATTTAATTTATTTATCGTTTAGCCGTTTTCGTTTACGGCAATTTTTTAATCGGATAAAAATAGGTTATCGGCGAACCAGCGAAAAAGATGGTTTTTCCCGGTAAAAATAATAAATAAAAGCAAGGCCCAGCTTTAAAAGTTAACGGTTTGTATTATTATAAACCATTTTTTATTCCTTTATTACGTCTATTTAGGTTTTTTACGTTTTTCGGCATTTGTAATTATTATATTTGTTATTATAAAAAAACTTATTAAAAACTTTATCTCGTCGAAATTATAAATATCTTTTCTTGCAATACCGTATTTCGCAATTATAACCCGAATAAACGTAAATTATTTACGAAATACCTTTAAATTTTCGTATAAAACCCTTTAATAATTTATCTTTCGATTTAAATACGTTTTAAATTTTTTTTTCCGTTTAACAAAATTAAACGCCTAATTAATCCCGATATATATCGTAACGTATTAAGTAAATAGCAAATTCGCCATATCTTTAATATACTAAAGCCGGATAAAAAACGCTTACGTATTTAAATTAAGGATTCGTTCGACAATCGATTTTTCTTCGGTCGGCGTTAGTTTTTGCGAATTAGGGACAATATTAACTCGGTAAACTTTACCGTTATATCAATCTTTTAAAGTAAATTCGGGAACGTTATATATTATATAAAGCCGTTTATAACTAAGTTTCGGATCTTTTTTTTAACCTAAACGGCTAAATTCATCCTTACTTTTTTTATAAGCCGTTTTATATTGTTAATGTTAAAAAATAAACGATTAAAGTTGCGTAGTTAAAATAGCGTAAAAAACGAGCAACTCGCTTATATAAGCGACTCGCTTGTATAGTACGTTATCTAATAAAATAATCTTTTCGTTAAACTATACGTTTTAAATAATAACAACCTTATTAATTAACGGGTTTTAAATTTTATAAATATTCGTAAATTAATAATTAACTAAAAAACTAATCTAAGCTTTAAAATTTAACTTTTAAAATCTTTATTCTTTTTTTAAAACGGTAATTATCATAACATAAACCATACAGCTATATATTCGTAAATAAACTTATTAAAACTTTAGATTAAATATTATAATACCGTTTTTATACGCCAGGTAAATATAATAAATCTTATATAAACTTTACCAAAAAAATATGTATTTAAAAATATACATAATTAAAAACAAAAATAACTTAACATTACTTCGCATTATAATCGCTTTCTCCTTAATTATACCCCTTAAACGTTTTACACTTCCATTTTAAACCTAAATATACAATACTAAAAACTTAAATCTAATATTAAAAAAAGACAACTATAACATATCTCTAAATAAATAATTTTTCAAAATTTCGTTATCGTATTCGATTACCTATAAAAAAACCTTATTCTAATTTTTAAAACTGTTAAAAAATATCGGAACGCGTTAATTAATATATTTTACTCTTCTTAAAATATATATCCTAAATAAAGCTTAAATATTTATCGGTAATAAACATAACGTATTTATATCTTTCCAGGTTTTTTTTTTCGAAATTTATAAAATCGATAACAATTTTTTATCTTAATCGAAAACTTTTTTTCTTAGCTTTTAATATATTTACCCTTTAACCTTTACCATATTATATACTTAATATTTAACTATTATAAAACCCTTTAAATAAACTTCTTTTATATTGTAAGGGGTATAGTTATAAGAGTAAGGTGGTAGCCGAATAATAGCAGACCATTCTAAGAAGTAGGTATATTAACAGACTTCTATCTAAGTTATGTATATTATCTAAATGCGGTCTTTTATAAGTGTATATGTAGGTCGGCGACTAGTCGCCGAGGTTCCGCCGTATCTTTTTATTTCTTTATATTGCTCCCCCTTTTTTTAACTACTAATTCCCAATAGCTGTTAATAGCTATATAACTAATGTTTTAAATTAACGCGGTTCCGGTTATAAAGGTATATATATTTTAACGCAGCTAGTTAACTTATACGTTTCGTTATTCCGGCGTTATATAAATAAAGCTGGTTACCGAACGTTTTCCGTTTAAATTATTATATAATTCCCGTATTATTAATTTCTTTTTTGTTTTTTTTTCTTATACGTATTTTTCTATAATTTTTGCTTCCGTTTGCCGTTTTTTTTCCGAACTGTTAACTTTTTTATTTTTATTTCCAGTTTTTGTTTTTTAAACGTTTTCTTGCTTTTTTCCGATTATTTGCCGTAGTTATATTTTCCCGCGACGACCTTTTTAATAAATATAAGTTTATACCCGATTTAGATTTTAATAACCATATTTATAACGTCGACGACGATTCGGTAACGTTTGGCAAACCTTGCCAGTATTATATCGACTTTTTTTATTTTGATTTTAACATTGTTTATATCGTTAACTTTTCGAAAACGGATGCCGAAAATTACGCGTATTATGTCTAGAATAAAAAAAAATATGTTCGTATATATTATCTTAATTTCCCGGTAACCGTTTATTAATTACCGAATAGATTCCGACCGGTTTTTATAACGTTACTTAAGTAATCTTTTTTTACCGCCGTAAAACCGCGTAATTAAAACAAAAGTTTATGGGTATATTTAAGCCGAGTATCGACGATTTATCGGAATTCGGTCGCTATATCGTACTTTTCGAAAACGTTTGTTTTGTTTTTCGTAAAGCCTATATTAAAAAGGATTTTATAATTTTTAAAGTTAAAAATATTAAACGTACAGTAATTATAATTGTAAAAACGTAATTTATATACCGTTTTACGTTTTTTCGTTTTAAATACGAATTAGTAAATTATTTTTTTATCGTTAATTTTTTTCCGATTATTCGTTATTTTTTTTTCGTTATTAACATATTTTTTTTAAAGGAAAACGAAAATACGTTTATAAACGTTAAGAACGTTCGTCGCCGAATAATTGCCGCTTTATTGCCGTACGAACGGGACGGCATTATTTATATTATCTTTAATGCTGTTTTTAAAACTTTAAAAAAAAATGCTTATCGTTAACCGTTCGGTATCGGTATAAAGAAAAATTAAGCTACTTTATTTTACCGTAACCGGTTTACCCCGGAATCCCGAAAATATATAAAAATAATTTAACAAATATTTAATAACGATAATACGATTCCGGTTAATTTTATTAACCGTAATATGTAAAAGACGCCGAAAGGTTGCCGATAGCGTATTACTTTTCCCCGTAAACGTTATAAGGTTTGGTCCGGTTTTTTTTTCCTTTTTTATTTTTAACAATTTCCGGCAACGGTTCGCCGACAGGCTTGGTTTTTAGCTTTTCCGCGGTTTCGCCTTTATTTACGTTTTCGCCTATAACTTCGTTTACCGATCTTTTGTAAATATTACCGGCTTAAACCGGTTTTTTCAGTTATATTCCGATAAATACCGATTAATTATTAAACGTTTACTTTTAGTTTAAATTATAAAATATTAATTTAAAATAATAAATTCGATTTTTATTAGGAATATTTAATATTATCGTTATTTAATCGGTAAACGGGTTTTAATATTATAATTTACCTTAATATTAATAATAATTATAATTAATTTTTACGTTTATATTTAACGTCCTGTTAATATATTATTACCGTTTGGTTTTATTTTAAATATAACTTAATTAATTTATTTTATATAAATATTTAAATAATTTTCGACCGATTTATAATAAGTTATAATTACCAAAATACTTGAAGCTTTTTTTCGTATTTATCCTATTTTTTATAAATATATTTTAATTTTTTTTCGTATTTAATAAATATTTATTAAATGTTTACTAAATAGTTTTTCGGTTTTTAAATGTTATATTTAACGGGTTATTTTTTTTATTTAATAAGAAATTCCCTTTTATTACGGTTGTTTTTATATTAAATAATATTTTTTATAACTTATTTTTATTATTCGTCTTTTAAATCGGGGAACGGTATTTAATCGGCAATTATTTCTTGATTATATTACGGTTTTAAAAAAATACCGGAAATATATCGTATAACCGTTAATATTTCGTAAGTAAATAAATTTTATAAGCTTATAATCCAACCCGCTTAGCAATTTTTATTTAAATATATATTAATATTAATTTTAAGTTTTTTTTAAACTTAAAATTCTTTATAAATAATTTTATAATTTACTTTTTTTCAAAAATTATCGATAGGTATTTTTAATCGTAATACCTTTTTTAACTTATTACGGCTTTTTCCTAATATTTATATATCCGTTGGCGAACCTATACTATATATTTAAGCCGTTTACGTATTTTTTATACTTTAATTCGGAATTTATCGGGTATTTACTTTATTATACGAAAATAATAACCGTAAAAGGCTTTAAATAACGAATATCCGGTAAATTTATTCCGATAATTATTATAAACAAATTCGGCTTTGTATAACAATTAAATTTAATTTATTTAATTTTCGTTATAATAATTTCGGAAATATTTTTTAACGTTTAATTTATACGTTTAATTTATTTATTAGTTTAAAAATAATACGTAATAAATAATCGGCGTTCGGTTTCTTTTATTTTATAAAGCTCGGTTTAGAACTGGTTAATAAATAATTTATTTCGATTATTAACGATTTCCGATAAGAAACTAAAACGGCATTTTATTTTTTTATATAAAATATTAATTAACTTTACGGTTATTAAGGTTTTAACTATAAGTAAAAATAAGGTTAACTTTATAAACCGGTTAACAATTATAAGGATAACGTTATATATACGTTTATCGTCCTTTAAATTAAAAGGTAACTTAGTAATAAAATCTATATTTAGTTTTTAAAATAATTATTCCGGTAAAGGAAGTAACTGTAACGTTTTATAAAGCTTATACTTAAATTTCCGTATACTTTAATATATAAAGTAACGTTCGACGTATTTTCGGATATTATTCGTTATATTTTCCTAATAAAATTTATAGTTAATTAATTTAATAATTTTCCGGTTTTTTATATATCCCGTTCGAAAATTATTATAATGTTAGTTAATTAACTATTAACGTAATACGTATTACGACGGAATGATAAATTTATCCTAATAAAATAATACGTTATTTAGGTTTATATAATAATTACTTTTTATCCCGGTATTTTTCTAAGTTAACGTTATAAATTTTTAAATGTTTAAATTTTTAGCCTATAATCCGCGGATTTTATCGTAAAACTGTTGCAAAATTTTCGGAATAAATACCGTTTCGTTTAAAGTTAATTTCCTTATTACTGGACGTAAAACGTATTATTCCGGTATAATAACTTTAACGCCTTTATTTTCCGATTCCGTTAACGTTTTAAAATTTAAGCGGCGTTTTTTCGTTACGTTAAATTTTAATTTTTTTAACGTAATTTTAATAACGGTTACGATTTAAGTTTTTTTTACCGTACGTATTTTATATAAAGGGTACCGATATACAACCTCCTTTTTATAACCTTCCGGAAAACAATTTACAATCATATAACGGGGGTTTCGTATTATTTTAATACGGATTTCGGTTATTTAAATTTTTTTAACTTTATATTCGTTAAAAAATTTAACCGTTAAAACGTTTTACGTAATTTTAACGAATTACCGTACCCGGCCGTATTTTTTAACGGTACGGAATAAGGTTACCGTAAGGTGCTTAATTTTTTTAAGCAGCTTGCCGATTAATCGGAATTTTTTCGTTAACGTAAAAATTACGTTACTATAATCGATTAACTTAAATATATAATTTAGCCGTTAACTTAACCCGTTAACCGGGTTAATTTTCCCGGGTTAGTACTATATTTTAAAATTAAATTGGGATAATTAATATATTTATCGGGCGAGCTTTTTTCGAAAATCCTGTATTAATATAGCAATTATCCTTTTTAACGCTTAGTAATTGATTAAAACCAGGAACTTTTATTTTACGCCTTTTAAATATTGGCGTTAATATTCTAAGTTTTTTATAATAACGAATAATTTTTATTAGTTTATTCCTTATTTAATTTTAGTATCGGAAAGTTTTCGTAATTAAAAAGTAACCGGATATTAATTCGGTTTATAAAGTTATAATAAGATATTAGATATAGCTTTAATAAACGCGTTAATTTTTACGCGTATAAGCCGGGTAAAATTTTAGTATTAAAGGATGGTTATTTTTTAAAAAGCGGTTTTTATTTTTTCGAATACTTTATCTGCTTTAACGGGTTATTCGAAATTTTTTTTAAACCCCCCTTTTTAATAGATTAATAATAAGGACGGTAATTTTCGAATAATAGGTAATAAATTTCCTATAGAAATTAATAAACCTTAAAAATACCTGGATATTATGTATCGATTTAAAAAGTTCTTATTTTTAAATTGCGGTAATACGGCAGTTATTTATCTGTATCCTTTTAATATTAATAACGAATTTTAAAAACGAAATCTTGTTCCAAAAAAATTCGTATTTCGACAGCTTAACGAATAGCTAGTATTTTTTTAACTTTTTATAAACCAGTTGGAAATATTTCGTATATTTCTTTTTATTATCCTAAAAAATTACGATATTATCTAGGTAAATAATATAAATCTAATTAATAAGGTTAGTTAAAGCCTTATATATATAAACTTAAAAGGTTACAAAAACGTTAGTAGGCTTAAAAGGTATTACCGTATATTTGAATTACCTATATCTCGTTCGGAAAGCCGGTTTTTATTTATTACCTTTTTTTATTTAAATACGATAATACGTATTTTATAAATCCAGTTTCGAAAAAATCTTGGCCGATTTTAATTTATTTATTATTTTAAAGATTAATAATAAAAAATATCGATTTTTTATAATAATTTGGTTTAATAACCGGTAATCGATATATAACTATAAAATGCCGTTTTTTTTAAATACGAATAAAATAAAAATAACGATTTTCGATTTTAATTTTTGGATTCGCCTTATTCTTAAATATTTACAAATATACTTTTTAAACTTTCGTCGTTAAAACTTCGACGTAGAGTAAATTAAACCTATAAGCAGTAATTTACCTAATATAAAATTAATTACATATTTAACTTTTGGAAATAAAAAAAATATTTTCGTTTTTTTTTCGGAATATATATTCCGAAACTTTTTTAAATATTTAAATAATTTTATTACCTTAAAATTTTTTTTTCGTTAAACTTAAAAATATTACGATTATCCCTAAGCTTTACGAAATTAATAACGTAAACCGACTTGCCGGCAAGGGTTAAGTTTACGATCTCCTCGCCGTTAATTTCTTTTGGATCTTTATAAATTTATTCGTATTTTAACGTATTTAATAATATGCTTAATTTCCTTATCTTTAATTAAAATAAAAATAAATCAGGTGTTAACCAGTTACGTTTAATTATAAAATAAATTTAACGAAACCGTTAAATATTTTAACGTTTATTTGTTATTTCGGCCTTAATTTCGAAAATTTTATAATATTTAATAAAAATTTTATTTACCCCGATTAACGTCGGTATATCGACGGTAACGGGGCGGAATTTATGCTTCCTGGCAAAACGTTTATTATATGTATTTATTTCTGCCTTTATATTTAAATTTATTCGTATAATAATTAAATGTTTACTGCTTTTTTTTGAAAATAATAACTAAGTCTTTTAATAACGGCCTAATACCGATTGTCCGGCGTTTTTCGGCCGAAATAAATTAAACGTACGCTTTTATTCCGGCAAAACTTTTTCTGATTTATTCGAATTATTAAAAATAATAAAATTTTATATTACGGCAGGTTTTTAACGTTTTATTGCCGCGTTTTTACCGTTAGGTCGGAATAAAAAGCCGTTTTTACGTTCCGTTTTACAAATAAAACTGGTATACCTTTTTTTCTTATAATTTTAACAAATCGGGGTATAATCCTTTTTAAAAAAAACGGATAACTTTTTAAACCGAACGGATTTATTACGGTCGGAATTTATTTAATAGTATAAAAGCCTTTTCCGAAAAGTTTTACCCTTTTCTTTGCCCGAGCCAGATATTTCCAAATATTTTCCTTTTATTAAGTTATTATTTTAAAACGTATTTAAATACGTCCGTTTATTTTTTTCTTTATTTAATTCGCAATATTTAGCTTTAACGTTAAGCCGTTTATATACGATTAGCCTTTATTATAACATTAAACGAACGTTTAAACGAAATTTTTTACTTAAATATTTTAATTTTTAAAAATTCCCGTAAACGGTAATAAAAATAATATGCTAACTTAAAATATTCCTCCTTTAAATCGATACCGACGTTTTCGACCTTTAATAAATAAGTTTTCCAAATTATAAAAAAGTTTATCGGCGATTTATCGCTTTACCTAAACTCTTTAAAAACGTTTCGGAATATCCGATCCGCGTATTTAAAATTAAAATAACCTTTTTTTACGAAAAACCATAAATTTTCTAATATAACCTTTTTAACCGATTTTTATATATTATTACGGTACGCTCGTTATTTCGATTATAAGGAGTTTTTTATTTTGCTTATCGCCTAATTAATATATATTATATCCGATAACCCGGGTTTTTTTATAACGTTAATTTCCTTAATAAATGTAATTTAATTCTTTCGTTTTTATATCGAAAATCGTTCGTTAAATATTTATCCCGGATATTTAAACGGTTTCGAATAATTCCGTTTATATTATCGGTAATATTAATTCGTAATAATTTCAATTAAATAATCGAATTTTTGCCAATTACGCTTTACTTAATCGGCAAAAGCTTTTCGCTTTTCTTTAAATCTAACGCGTTTTTACCGGATTTTTTTATAAAAACGCAAAATTTCGTTATAAAAAATAAATTATATATTTAACGGTATCTTTAACTTATACCGACCTAACGGCGCTTAATTACAATTAAATATATTTCCCGTATTTATGTCGTTAAATAACGTTTTTCGGATATAATTACGCGTTATATTCCGAACGTACTTTAACCGCCCGGCGGTTTAACTTTTTTCGTCATCTTGTATATAATTAACTGTTACAAACTAAATTCGGTTACACGTCGATTTACTTCTGTTAATTATCGCGTTACTTTTAAAAAAAATAAAAAAATTTAAAAGATATAATTATAAAAATAAAATAATAACCAAATAATAACAGACCATTTTAAAACGTAAGTATATTAACAGATTTTTATCTAAGTTATATATATTATTTAAGTACGGTCTTTTATAGGTATACATATAAGTCGGCGACTAGTCGCCGAGGTTCCGCCGTATTTCTCTGTTTCCTTACATATATAAAACTAGAATTAAATAATTATTTCGAGTCTTAAATAATCTAATTTTAAATATTACATAATACCGTTACCGGTTCGTAATAATATTGCTATTTATAAATTAACGTTTCGTTTATAAATTACAAAAACTACGTAAATAATTATTACGTTAATATTTTCGATAACAAATTAATCGAACTTATTTATTAACGTAATAATTATTTAATTATATTTATCTCGAATAAAATTATTAATTTTTCGGTTATCTTATTAATATCCTTTTTTTCGGAATTGCCGGAAAAATATCAAATTATATATAAAATCTTTATAATAAATTACGTTATATAAACGTAACGTTATTAAAGCCTTAAAACTTTAAAATAATATATTTATTTCTACATATCTTTTAATTAGAACGAAATTATTCCTTACGTATATTACGTTACTTTGAATCGTTATCTTATAATTTAAAAATTTACTAATAAAATTAAAAATATATATCGTAAATCTTAAGTTCAAAATAAACGAATTTTTTAAACGGTAAAATACAATATTTATCGTATTATTTTAATTAATAATCAAAAAATATATAAAAACTTATTATACTTCCTTTAAAAATTAATCGATTTTTTAAATAATTATATTTTTTATATCTTTTAACAAATAATTAACTTTTTCTTTAAAAATTAATTAAAGTTAATTTGTTAATAATCTAGTTTTAATATTTTATTATTAAAACGGAAATTAATTAAGGCCGTATTAAAAAATACATAACAATATTAAAGTAAAATATAATAAAAACTTAAATAAACCTTATAACGTATACCTTAAATATTTAACTTTTCGCGTTTTCGCTTATTAATATTCCGGTCCAAATATAAATCTTTATCACTACCTTATTTTAACTTACGTCCTAAAATCCTTTCCTATAATTAAAAGTTAATATTTTTAATCTTTTTTTAATTAATGTTATTTTTATTAAAGAAATTTATAAAAGCTTTATAAAACGTTAAAAATATTACCGTAATATTTCGTAATATAAACGGTAATTAAGTTATAATCTAATAATCTAAAAAATTAACCGCTATTTCCTAATAATTAATCGTACGGTTTTCGATTTTAAATTTCTTTATTTTTTAAAAAATCGTTATTTATATCCCGATAATAAAAGCTAATATTATAGATAAGTTATTAATTTATATAATCGGTATTTTCGTTTTTAAAACATTATATCGTTATTCTTAAACTATAACTTTTTATTATTTTATAATTTATTTATTTAACCTTTTTGCTCATTTCGAAACTTACTTTAGCTTTTCGCGGTACTTTCGTTATATATTAATCAGGAACCTGTTATTATATATTTTGCCGGATTTAAGTAAATTAGCGTATCATTTCCCCAAGCTTTTTGTTAGGAAAAAATTTATCTATTTAATCGTTAAAAATACTAATTCCAGAATTTATTTCGCAAAATCGTTAATTTTCATACCAATATTTTGGTACTTTTAATTTTCGTAAATATGCGTTACGAAATCTTAAATATAAACTTATTTACCTTCGGTAATTATTTTAAAAATATTTATCGAGTAACTAATATAATCGATTTTTTCGGTAATTTTTTGAAAAATATAAATATATTTAAAAAAACCGTTTAAAATATTATTTCGTATCGTATAACGGATTTACTTTTTTAAATACGAAATTCTATCGGGTTTTATAAATTCAACAGGTTATAAAATATCTTAATCAAAATCGATATAACGCTAAATACCAAACGCGTACATTTTAAATTAAAATTTACCTTTAAAATAATTCTAATCTTTAAATTCCTTATAAATAACGGAAAACCTTATTAACACCGTTACTATTATAATTAATAAAATATACGAATTATTATTATTAATATACAACTTATATCGTCTTAATAACAATTAATTAATTAAAAATAACGCGAAATAAACGAATAAAACTTTTAATTATCAAATATAAAAAATATCAGTTATGTTATTATATTAAGCTAATTTACGCATACTTCTCGTACGTATACAGCTTTTATATAGCCTAGCAACGGAATATATATCTTCCGATCAAAAGGAACCTTTCCGTATATAAGGTGCGTTTAATACCCCCTGCTAGCCGATAATAATTAAGTAGCTAGGAGTTTTTAAAACCAGTTACGATTAGGGGCTTTAGGAACTAATTAATTAAATCGTATACGTAACGTCGAAGTTGCCGTGTTAATAACCCGCATTACGTTTTTCCGGTCCTTGGCTAAAAGGAACGGTTTTTAAAGGGTACTTCCCGGTCGCGTTTATATAGAACCACCTGTATATATGTATGTAGTGGAACGGATCGGCTGTATATAGCTAGATATATCAGCTAGCCAGGGGTGCTAAACGTACCCCATATACGGAAAGGCTCTTTCTAATCGGAAGATATATGTTCCGTTACTAGGTTACACAAAAGCTGTACGCGTACGAGAAATATACGCAAATTAGCTTAATAGAACAACATAACTAATATCTCTTATATTTAATAATTAATAATTTTATTTATTTAATTCGCGTTATTATTAATTAATAACTTATATATTAATAATATATATGGGTATATTTTAATAATTGTAATAATAATAATATCGTTAACGTTTTTCGTTATTTACAACGAATTTAAAAATTAAAACTACTTTAAGAGCAAATTCTAGGTTAAAACGGACGTTTTTAATGTATAAGATTATATTAGTCCTAATTAATTATTTCCGTTATTTGTTAAATTAATAATATTTAATATACCTTCGTATTCGAAAAGATAAATCCGTTATACGATACGAAATAATATTTTAAACGGTTTTTTAGTTATAATTATATTTTCGAGATAAAATTAACAAAATAATCGATTATATTAATTATTTAATATATACCCTTATAATAACGATCGAAAATAAATAAACTGAGAATTAAAGTTTTACGGCATACATTTATAAAAATCGCAAATATAATATTTTCCGAAAAAATAATAACGACTTTATAAATAAATTTTAAAGTTAATATTTTTAACGATTAAGGAAATAATTTTTTTCTTAGGAAAGAATTACGGAAATAATACGTTAAGTTAGTTAAATCCGGTAAAATATATAATAACAAGTTTTTAATTAATAGTTAACGAAAATATTACGAAAAATTAAAGGAAACTTTAAAGGTAACAAAAAAACTAAACGAATAAATCGTAAAATAATAAAAGATTATAACCTAAAAATAATAATATAAAGTTTTAAAAACGAAAATAACCATTATATAAATTAACGATTTATATATAATATTACCTTTTATTATAAAAACCTGGATAATTATATTTTATATAATAAAAAGATTGTTACGGCACATACTATGCGGCTAATCTAAGCTACTAAACCGCTACTAATACGCTATATATATAAAGGTGCTTCGTATCTTTTAAATAATTTTTTTTTTTCCTTTCTTTATATAATAACAAAATTCTTTACCCAGGTTTAGAAAACGATTAACGTTGTAACAATTTATTACATCTTTTAAAACAAACTTTATAATAACCCGGCATAACATCATTTTAACTAAAATTTCGTAAAACCCCAGGTTTATCGTAAATACGTCGCAATTTCGTTATAATTTTCCTAAATATCTTAACTTTAAAAAGCATTACAGGCATTAATATTCCGGCCCCTAAATAAAGATAAAATAACAACATAATACCCCCGTTATAATTTACAAATTCCCAAATATTTTTTTATAAATTCTTTTATTTAATTATTGCCATAATACGATTTGCAAATAATTTTACGCCATTAAGCCAATTTTTCGAAATTTACAAATAACTTTAGGAAATTTTTAAAAATATATTTATAACCTTTAAAAATAATTACCGGCACTTATATTACGAACAAAATATATTACAAAAACGTATTACGATTATAAAACCAACGCTTTAATAAACGTAATAAATAATATATAATAATTACTAATTTTATAAATAATTAATTATTATAAAATAATTACTTTAATAAAAACGTTAAACCGCATTTAAAAATACGGAATTATAATAACGGTTTATTATTGCAAAATTATTATTATAACGATTTACGGCTTTTTATAATATACAAACAATATTTACTAATATCTTAATAAATTTAACAGGATTTAACTTTAATAACTTTACGTAATATAACCTTAACCCTTAAATCCCGCAACCTTTAACAATTTAACTTTTAATAAACCCGTAACTTATTCCGCTAACGTTTTATACCGTTATTACTGCGGCAAAAAATTAACATTTACGTAACTTAAAATCCCTAATTTACAAAAAAACGTAAAAAATTTAATAACCTGCTAGAAAAAATATACCAATTAACGGTTTTTAATACGTTTAAAACTTATAATAAACCGGAACGTTTATTTATTACCGGTTAACCGTATTATATATACCGTTTAAAAACTTTAAGACGATATTTATTTACATATACGCGAAAATGTTAATAACGTAATAATATAACCTTTAAACCCCGCAGCGTAATTTTATAACTAGCGTAACGTCGACAATATACTACTATTTTTAAATTAAATTTATATTACTATTAATATACTAATATAAATTTATAAAGATTTCCAAAAATTAAAATAAAATTTAATAACGTTTATTAACTTTATTAATTACTTTATACGTCTAATTAACTAAAGCCGTTAACCGTTAACTTTACGTATTATTATATTACTGTAAAAAGTAAATAAAACGTTTTAAAAAATTTTCGTACCGTAAATATAACATTTTAGCCCCGAAAATAAAATAGCTTAAATACGCTTTTTTAAAAACCTTTTTAATAATATAATAAATTATTTTTTTTGTAAACGTATAATAAAATATGCAGTAAATAATATTTTAATATTATAATATTAAAATAACGCCCTTATAACGCCAGTTCCAGAATTTATATAGTTAAATATAGTTATAATTAAGGGGAATAACCTTTATAACCCGTTAAGCGAAAAAGTAATAATAATAGCGGCGTAAATTTAATTTTTATATATATTACAAAAAAAAAAGATATTATTCTTTTATTTGCCTTAATTGCCGGCCGTAACCGGCTAATATAAGTATAACGGTATTAACGTATTTTCGTAACGGTAGCGAAACGCATTAAGGAAAAAACTAGCCTTTAGGTTAAGTCGTAATTAAAAACTCCCGTTAAATTATTAAAATAATAACAACTTATATATACGTTTTATAAGTTTTAATATATCTTTTTTATTTTCGTTTTATTTATTACTTAATAATAGCGTTATATTACTATTACGAACTATAATTAATTACGATTATTTGTTTATAAAATTTATTAATAATAATTTCGTATATTAAAATAACTTCCTTTCTTACTTTATCCCTTAATTTCGTTAATTTAAACTAATAAATAATACCGTAACCGGTTTTATTACCTTTACGTATACGTTACGGTTTTAAATAAGTTTTATTACGAAAAAAGTTACCTTTTATTTTTAGGCTTTAAACGGCCCTAATATTATCTTCGAATTATTTTAACTTTGTAAATATAACCCGTTAATCGATTAAACGGCAGGAACTATATATATTAATTACAAAACGATATCGAAACTCCCTTTTTAACGCCCTTAATAAACTTATACCTTAACCTTACCTCTTTATACCTTTTCTTTTAACCTTTTAATTCTATAATCGAAATACGTTTACTTTATACCATTAACTTCCTAACGTTTTATTATATAAAAAATGTTATAATCAACTTTATACCCTTGATAAAATTTTTTATTTTTATAAATACCTTACGAAACCTTATTACGTTATTATTATAATATCTTTCCGTTAATAAAACGGCATTATTAATATTTAACGTAATTTTCCGTAACATTTTTATATAAAAAAATAACCTTAATCCAAATATTTTTTTAAGTTACGCGTTTTTTACAATTAAATAATTAAAACGCTTTAATTTTACCGTATAATAAAAAATATATATAAAAATACCTTAACGGTATATTATTTATAATAATGACCGAGATTTTAAAAAAATTACCGCCTAAATACTATAACTTAACAAAAATATTTATACTTAATAACGTTAATACATTACCGTTATAGCGGCCTTTCGACCATAAAATTAAATTATTTTTAAATTAAACGTTACCATATAATCGTACGTAAGTTATATTTCCGTACGAATTACTAGCGGTACGGAAATATATCTACGATTACCTAAAAAAAAGCTTTGTTTAATTTAACAGATTTTCTACGGCAACCTTTATTTTATTTACGAAAAAACTAAAAAACAAAATACGTATTTATATTAATTACCATAACCTTAAAAACGTTATAATAAAGAACCGTTACCTTATTCCTTTAATTTATAAAACTTTAAATACCTTTTATTCGTTACATATATTTACTAAGTTCGATATTATTATAACATTTAACCGTTTACGTATTACCTTACGAAATAAATAAAAAATAATTTTTATTACCCGATTCGGTTTATTCGAATATCTTATAATAAATTTTAACATAATTAGCATTTTAAATTCGTTTTAATATTATATTAATTATATTTTATTTGATTTTTAAATAACTACGTTATAACTTACCTTAATATCGTTTTAATTTATAGCAAAAATAAAAAAAAACATAAAAGTTACGTACGTAAAATATTACGTCACCTCGCCGACGCAAAGCTAACAATAAATATTCGAAAATATAAATTTAATATTATTAAGATACGGTACTTAAATTTAATAATTTTTACCGATAATATCGTTATAAACTCCGATAAAATAAAAGCTATCTAATAATAAAAACCCCTTAACATATTAAAAAAGTTATAACATTTCTTTAACTTCGTAAATTTTTATTACCGATTTATAAAAGGCTTTTTGTTAATTACCAAACTTTTTACCATTTTAATAAACAAAACTAAATAAATTAGATTGTTATTAATAAAAGCTATAAATACGTTCCGGCAATTAAAAAACGCCTTTTTAATAATGCCGTTATTATTTTATTATAATCCCCGGTAATATACAAATTTAAAAACTAATATTTTTAATTAATTTTCGGGAAAAATCTTTTTACAATACGATACGTAAAGTATTTTACGGCTTATCGTTTTTTTTTTTGGCTAAATATACCTTAGTAAAATATAATTACGAAATTTACGATAAAAAACTGCTAATTATTATTAAAACGTTCGAAAAATAGTATTTGAAATTATAAAATACTGTTGGCAGATGTGGTGATTTATTGTTGGAGGTTGAAAGGATCAAAAGGGCTTTGATTTGTGGCCCTAGGATTGCAAGGACAAAAGAGCTGAAGGCTATATCTGGCCGCTCTCCCCCCTGTTGGAAACCTAGAACTAGGACCAGGACACATCAGAACCACAGCCTGAAGAATGCAACACAATTTGCCCACAAATACAGAAAAATTAATAAAAGTTATTACCGATTATAAAAATTTATAATATTTCGTTATTATAAAGTTTTTAAATTAATGTTAAATCCGTTAATTTAAATTTTTTAACGATTTCCGTTTTTAAATAATTTACTAACCTAATACAAAAATTACGGTCCTTAACACTTTATTTCGTTAATTTAACGTTAAACTAACAAATTGGAATGACGTAATAAACGATAAAATAACGTATAAATACCGGACAATATTTTTACTTAAACGATAAGAATTTCCTTTAAAAGCATATATTATAAATATTAATTAGCCGATAAATACGTTTATCGATAACGCTTATACATTATTATAACTAGTTAATAATATATTAACGGCAATAATTAACTTAACATATAAATATTTTAAATAAATTATTTATAAAAAGTTTAAAATTATAAAAACCGATTATAAAATAATATGAAAACGTATTTATATCCGGGATAAGTTATTTATACTTAATAACGATATATATAAAATTTAATTAATTTATTATAATTATAATATAACGTTTACGGGATACCTTAATTATTTTAAAACGTACGATTTATTATAACGGAATTATTATTAACTTCGTTTATCCCGAAATATAATTACGTTCGTATAAGATTATTACCTTTATTATTATATCAAAACTTTTAAAATTTCGCTAAATAATTTTTTTAACCCTTTACCGGTACCGTTCCGCTTATAAAACGATATTTTTATAAATTACGTCGGCTTTTTTCTTTTTTGTAAAAAGCTGGGGCATATTTACAAATATATCCTTATAATAATTAACCGTTTTACAAAAATACGTTATTTCGTAACCGTAACGAATACGTTAATAAATACCTTCGTTAACATTTTTATTATTAACGTCTACCGTTTATATAACATACCGGTTACGATAATATCTAATCGAAATATATAATTCGTTTTTACCTTTTAAAAAAGATTTAATTAATATTTAAACATAACGTTTTATATGTCAATTACGTATTATTTTTAAAACGATAAATAAACGCAAGTAATTAACGTAATAATAAAATAATATGTTAAAAATTATTACTTTTTTTATTAAAATGATTAAATACATTAATTCTTTTAACTAAATTCGTTAATAATAACTATATATCGGAAATTATTAATATTTTATTATTTTTCGCTAATTATGATTTTTATTTTATTATAAAAACGGAACCGTTACGTCTTTCCGATATTCTTAAAATAGTAACGTAATAAAAAGAATTTAATAATATTATATATTATACGGACAGGTTAAAAAAATATTTAAAAAAATTAAGGTTTTAATAACAAAATTATAAAACCGTTATATAAAATAAGTTAATTATTATTATTTTAATATTGATATATTTATTAAAAAAAACGCGAATAGGTAAATATACGGTATATAAAATTAGGAAAACCTAGCGAAAAGTTTAACGATAAATAAATAAGCTTTTTTAACGTTATTAAGATATATTCCCGTATTATTTCCGTATAATTACCGATATATTATAAGTTATTCTTAATTTTCTATATTTCCTTAATTTAACGTTATAAATTAGGTTTATTAAAATAAAACGTAATTAACGAAAATTAAGATAAACGCGTATAAAGCGTTATCGTAACGAACGTAAAGGATTAAAACGATATTAAATAATATTTCGAAAAAATTTTAAGCTTTAGAAATATTAAGTAAGGTTTTTAATATTGCGTTAAATAACCGTATCCGTATTGCCTTATTTAAAAACCGGTTAAAAATTTTAAAAGTTACGATTCCGATATAATAAAATTTTATAAAAGTAACCCTAGTAAACTTAAGTTATTTAATTGGTTTAAACCTTTATAAAGGGTTATAACTATAATAATAATACGGGGAATTATTAGGATAATCAAGGTATATAAGAAAACGGCGTAAAAAAAACGAAAAAGAAATGCGAATATTTAATTAAACCGACGTTACGGCGGTATGATAATAGGGGTATTAATATATTAAAATATAATAAAAACAAAATGATAAATACTTAAATATTATAAATACCGGTATTATTTCACAAGCGGCCAAATTACGGTACGTTAAGATAACGATAATATGATAAAACCGCGGCTTAATTCGTAATAGGAGTACGGCGGAATAATAATATAATAACAATTAAAAATCGTTAAAGGTAAAAAGGAACGTTACTATGTCGACGGCGGCTTAAGCGGGATTTATATTAACAAAAATAACGGTAACTATTTCGTTTCGGAAAATACGCTTAGCCAGCACTTATAATTGGTAACTTTTATTACCGAGAACCAAACGGTATTTAATTACTTTTTTTAAGCAGCAATCTAAACGTCGGTTTAATATTAATACGTTAACAATATAATAACGAAATATTTCCTTAATAATATATTTACGGCGTTATCGGCAGGACGAAAATAATATACCTATATCAACGTACGGCAAATAGCTACTTACGAAAAATAATTAACGGGATTTTTTTATATTAAATTAATAACGTAACGAAATACTTAAAATAAAACATATTTTTTTCTTAATACCCGTTATATTAAGGGCAAAACAATATATATTTTCGATTACCTTAAAGGCGGTATATAGCCGTAATATTATACCACAAATCTTTTTACGGAAATTATCGTTATACTTATATATTTAATCGCTATCGGTATTTACAATTAGATTACCGTTAACGTCCCGGTCGATATCGAAATAAAACGTAACTTATTTTAACAAAGCCTTAAAATTTAAAAAATCCCCTTAAACATTTTTTGCCGGCTAAATAACACGGAATTAATATATTAATAACGTAATATTAATAAGGAATTAATAACGCAACGCGTTAATTTACAAACAGGTAAGCCTTTTATTTTTTAATATATAACGTACATTTTCCCGTTACGGTAAAAACGAAACGATAACGGAAAATAAACAGCAAGTTAATAATAAGGTTATAATTTAATATAATATTACGGAAACAAATTATACAAAAGCAACAAATACGAACTGGTACCGCGTACGTAATATAAAAACGGGGAAATATCGTTATGATAATATAAAGATAATTTTAAATTAGTAGAAAAATAACGGTAACAAATTAACGATATAAAAATACGAAACGGATAAAGCAATAGTAATATGCTATTATTACGGCTTTTTTTAAAAAAAAAAAAAACCCTGGGAGTTATATCGCGAAAGCGGTAAAAAAAGGTAACAAAATTTCTGCGTAACTAGTAAATAAACTTACCGCCGAAACGACATTATTATTATCCCGGACCGGAGTTGGTATTATATTCACTAACCTGGAACGGTATTTCCCTTACGGTCTTATATCAACTTTAATATATATTTACTGCAATACCTTTTTAACGGTTTAGGATATTTAATATATTATATAAAAACTAAAGTTCGAATCTAAAACTAGCTATTTATTTTAAATTCTTTTTTTAAGCAATTAAGGATAATTACCTTAGGAAAAGGGAATTATTGTTATGGCATATATTATACAACTAATTCAAATTACCAAACCGCCATTAATACGCTATATATATAAAGGTATTTCGTATTTCCTAAATAAATTTTCCTTTCTTTTCTTTATATAATAACAGAATACTTTACCTAGCCCTAAGAAACGATTAACGCCGTAATAAAGATTTAAAACAAATAACGATACGATTAATTATTAAAAAATAACGGTTAATTTTTCAAATCACTAAATTATAACCTATTTATAACATATATCGAAAAATATTAGGGTAACGTTTCCGACGTTTTACGAGATATTTACGGATCTTTTTAATTAGAACGATCTTAATCGGAAAAAAACTAAAGATAATTTTTAACTATAAAAAAAATCTTAAGGCGTAAATGAAAACGGTAATAAACGCAAGCGTTAAAAATCGGATATATAAAAAATCCGTTATAAAACGTACTTAAACTTTTTTTATGGATTTTCTTAATATTATTACGTATTGTTTAATAAAACCCCTGTAAATTTCAGCTTTAACGGTAAAATAATAATATATATACTTAAGCCCGAATATTTTCCGATTAGTCTTTTTAAAAAAAATTTAACCGTTTATCGAAAAGCGTAGGAAAAATAACTACTTAAAAAATAAATTAATTATTAAAAAAAATAAAACGGGCTTTATAAGGTTATTAGGTTTAAGCCGTATAATCTAAGCTAAATAAAAGATACGAAGTAATTATTTTAATAATTAATACGATAAATAATAATTTAATATATTCGAATACGCTAATTATTAATAGTTTTTACGATAACGATAAATTTTATTTCGGTTACGAAAAGCTTTATTCCGAAACCGATTATTACGTAATGCCGATAAATTTCGACCCTAATAAACTTTATACCCTTTAACTTTACGGTTTAACAGGGGGAATTTTAATAACTTAAAAGATGTTAAGCTTTGCGCAGTAAATCTTAAGTCCGTATAAAATAGCTTTGCGACCTTTCGCCAGTTTTACGATAGTTACCTTTTTTAACCTCGATTAATCTTGAAGCACCTTTTTAAATTCCTATTAATTAAAATAACCAAAACATACTGGACAAATCCGAATATAAAATCCTAGTATTCCGTATTTCCGGAATCTCGACAGAAACTGTTTCGATTACGTTATCCGATTTAAATAAAATAATGAGCCAAATAAAATATATCGATATTTTTATCGATATTAATAACTTTTCCGAAAAAAATCGGGTTTTGTTTTTAACTTTCGGATGTACTTTAATTTAAAATAACGGAAATAATTAATTTTTATATAAATTTATATTAAAAAAAATCCGGTTTATAAAAATATAATAATAACAAGCTTAAAAACGTCGAAGTTTAACTTTTAAATCGATATAAAAATAATTATAAGCGATAATTTATTCGGTTATTTCGGATTACGAAAACCGTCCAGAATTCCTTTAAGAATGGTTATCGATAGGGGCTATAAAAAGGTTAGGGTTTAGTAAAGCTTAGCAACCGATAGTATAATATATTAATTTGTTCAATTTAGTTTCACGGTTACGTCTCTTTTAGGGAGAATAAAAGGGGTTTTAATATATTTTTTCATCTTTAATTAACGTAATACGATAAACGCTACGTTTTATCTTTTAAAAAATTCTTTTATTTTAAACTTAAAATTTAGGATATATATCTTTAACCTTATTAATAAATTCTTAAATTATAAAATCACAATTTAAAACGACGAAATATACGTAAAAAATAACTTGGCCTTAATTAAAAGAAACGTAATATAAATACATTACTTTAAAATCTTAACGGTTTAAAAAATATTAAGTTTATATAATATAACCCTCTGTAATTACCTCGTGGCTTTAGCTCAGCCTAGATAATACGGCTTAAACCCAACGACCTTGCATAACCTAATATCTTTCCGGCAGCTCCGAAAAAAAGTATTAATAAAATAACGAAAGAATTAATAACTTAATTCGAAATAAATATAATTAGAGAATTATTACGTTAATAAGTAAGTTTAATTAATTTATTATCGAAAATATTAATATAACGGTTACTTATATAACTTTTATAACTTATAAATAAAACGTTAAATTATAAATAACGAAACTATTACGGACCAATAATAATATTATATAATATTTAAAATTAAATTTTTTTGAAGCTCGAAAGAAACGCTTAATTATCATTTTATACAAAGAAATCCGCTTAAAAGGTTTTATAATAATCGAATACTAAATATATATCAAAACGAAAGCTAAAAAATAAATACGTTACGAACCCCAAAAAAAAGTTTTGAGATTAAATTAAAAATCGCCATTAATTTTACAAACTTCGAAAAAGTTTAAAAAAATATAAACACGTTATATTAGCTATTAATAGGTATTAAGGTTTTATCTAAGATATTTAGATTAAAAACCGAAAATAAAATATATTAATTATAACGTTTAAATATTATCTAGGGTTTTAAAAACCTAGGACAAAGTTTTTTATAACTAATTAATTACGATAACGAAAGTTTAAAAAGTTATTAATTGCGAAATATATTATAATTACCTTTTTTTAATATCAGACTCAAATTTTAAACACCTTATACCTAGGCTTATAACGGAAATATAAAATATTTAAAAAATATAATTAAGGAAAAAACGATTATAATACGGAATAAAGTTAAATTATTTTCGTTCCTAATTATATATATCTTTAAAACGGTAATATATTTATATAACCGTACCTTTAAATATGCATTATTTTAATAAAGCTTATACGAAGTTTATTAGATTTAACGTATGAAAACGGCATTATAATACTTAATCGAACACTTTAACAAACTTATTTACGAATATACGGCTATATAACTTAGGCTATAATAATTACCGTTATAAAAAAAATTAAAAATTTTAAAAGATAAATTTTAAAACGTAAATTAATTTCTTAATCTGTTACCGATTTACGAATATGTACGAAATTTAAAACTGGTTAATTAATAAGATTATTACTATTTAAAACGTATAATTTAACGAAAAGTTACCTTTTTAACTAATATAAAAAACCTAAAAAATAACCTTTTATATATTACAGAAAGAAAATTATAAAGATCATTCCGATAAGTAAAATTATTTAATTAGAATAATGATTATTTAATATATATAAAAAAAATCTAAATAAAAGGAATATTTCTAGACAAATATTAACGTAAAAAACGTACGGAATAAAAACAATAAGCTTATTTGTAAAAAATTAATTATTCTTATATAAACATTATATATAAATTATTTCCGTCCCTTAAATTATTACGCTTACTAATATTTACAGTAATAACTATTACAATTAATATATTAACGGAAAAAATAAAGATAACCCTAAACTCTTTTATATAATTTAAGCTAAAATAATAATAATAATAATAATAAAAGCATCTTACGGATAATAAATGTAAACGTTCCGTATATTCCGTATTAAAGAATATTATCCGAGATAAATATAAAATATAAAAGTTATATTTAATACTAAACGTTTAACCCCTTTTATAAATCCGTATAATAACCGGCCGGTAAATTACGGAAATTTAAGGAAATTAATTACTCGAAATATACGCCATTTTAATCGGAAAAATAATAATAACTTAATATAAAAAAAAGTTAAATTATAAAACCGGATATATAAACGTAATTTACAGCTTCCACCGCAAAATTATTAAAAGCTAAATACATACTTACTAAAAGAAATATTTTGTAAAACGAAAAAATTTGTTTATAAAATTATAAAATAATATAATCTTAAAAAATAATTAATTAGTTGTCTGCTAAAAGAAAATAAGTTTAAAAATATATATAAATATATATTTATAAATTTAATAAACATAATTAATTATAAAAACATAAAATGTATTTCGATATAAGAGGAGATTAATAATTTAAAAATATTTATAATAATATATACGTATTTACCTTAACTGGAAAATCGTTTAAAACGTTAATTATTACGGTAATTAAATTCGATTTAAAATTTAAGTAATATAACATTATAAACGTTTTCTTTAACGTTAACCTACTTTACGAAATATATATATAAACGCCCTTAAAATACCCTTAACGTAAAAAAACTTTCCTAATTAAAATGTTTTATATAGCTTACGGAAGGTGCCGTTAGTATAACAAAAAGACTTTATCGGAACGCTTAAAAAATTAAAATTTAACCCCGTTTTTTATAAACCTTAATATTTTATTTATTAAAAAATACTAATTTTTTTATATAAATAATATTATTATAGTATATCGGTAAAAAGATGAAAGTTTTACAAATTAATTAATTTAACAAATATAGGAATAGTATATCTTTATAAAAAGTAAAAACCTATAATAATTTCTCGGTATCGAAATAATTAAATATAAACTTAATAAAAAAAATTAATTATCTTAATCCGACTTGATAAATAAACCAATTAACTTAATTTTAAATTTTTTTAAATAACTTTTTAAAAAGGCATATAATTAACGTTAAACTATTATTAACAAATATTAAAACAAAATCGGTTTTATCTTTTACGTAACAGTTAATACGTAACCCGATATATCCTTTACTATATCCCAACGTACCCGTTTTAACTTAAACCTTAACAACGCATATTACAAAGTTATTAATTAAGTTATATTATACTTAATCGGAACTAAAATATTAACTTTATAATTCGTAATTAAAACTTTATTAAATACTTAAAATAACTTTTTTTTTGCAAATAATATAATGAATCGAAAAAATTCCTAAGCTTATGTTATAAAGCTATTTAAAAAATAAGAGAATAACGGGCGAATGAATAAAATATAATAACTATTTTTATAATAAAAACGGAATTAATATCTTTTACGTAAAATATAAAAAAACATTATTTAACTTTCGATTAATAAAAAAACTAGAAATTACTTTAAATGTTAAGCCGTTAATTATATAATACGATAAATCATAAATTATATAACTTATTAACGCCGACATTGCCTTATTATAGACGAATTTACGATACGTAAATATATATAATTATTAATTATAAAAAACTATAAAAAACATAATTAAAATAAGTTATACGCTTATAAGTAATATATTAATTAATAAACGAATTAAAGTCCTATTACGTAACGTGTTTAAATACTTTAAAAAGTGATTAAAACTAGTAAATATTACGGAAGCTTTTAAATAGCAAAATATACCCTGTAAATAATGTTAAAAAAGAAATTAATTAATTAAAAAGGTTTAATCGCCGGAAAAAAAATAAAATAAAAAATTATAATTTTAAGAAGTAATAATATATAACGATTAACGTTATAAATACTTTAAGGTGTTAAGGGGGTATATTAGCTAACAGGGGGTACTAAACGTACTTTATATACGGAATGGCTTTTTTTATTCGGAAGATATATATTCCGTTACTGGACTATATAAAAGCTGTACGAGTAGGAGAAATATACGTAAATTAGCCTGATATAATAACATAACTAATGTCCCCTATATCTAACAAGATATCTTAATAGCATTTTGCCTTAAATTTAACCATACTTTAAACGGGCGTATAAATATATTAATTATTACTTGCCCCGTTATTAAAATTAAAATTAATTATGTGTTATAACAAAAAAAACCCTTTTACCCTTTTAATAAATATAAGTATTTTTCTTAAAAAACAATTTTATATTAAAGTTAAAAAAATCGTATTAAATAATAAAATTTCTTTCAGGAAAAAATTCCGAAAATAACTTTTAAATATAGGTATTTTTTATAAGTTCTTATCTTTATATATTAAAAAGCTCGAAAGTGTTTAAAAACAGAGCGGCCGTATAATTATTCCGAAAATATTTAATTATTTATTAATAATATCTTTTTATCTGATTTATAACTTAACAGTATTAAAATAACTATACTTATTATTAACCGTATATTTATTAATGCCTTAAACTAAAGAATATATATTTAATCTTTTAACTAATCAATAAATAAAAGAAATAAAATACTGATTCCTAAAAAAAAACTAAAATAAATATTTCGAACATTATTCTTTTCGGATTAAAAATTTATATATATACGAAAGCTATTACGTAGTAATAAAAGAAGCTCTCTAACTAAGTTAAAAAGGCAGGCCAACTTAAATAGTTAGATATTTAGTAATTAAAGGGATATATATAACCCCGTTATTAGTGCGTAATATATACCGGCTTTAAAAACGAAATATTAACGTTTTCGTTAATAAATATCGAACTTAAGCCTTTTAAAGTGATTATTCTTATGGCTATTTACGTGAACGTATTTACTTAAATTATATAACGTACTATATAAGCGAACGGCCTAAATATTAAACTGGAGTTAGAGTTGTACAGCTGTTGTGCAGCTGTTGCACCCGTTGTAGCTGTTATTAGCTGCAGCTAGTTCTAGGTTCTTCTAGCTGTTTCTAGCTACATTACCAAGTGGGTCGGCGATGGTCTATGTAATGCCGACCTACTAACCTTTATATGTAGTTTTCTATAGAAACAAGGAACGCCCGGCATCCTTCTTCCCAAGCCTTTAATCAAAAGGATTCTTGCATATATATATAGCTTTAGTAAGCCCTGTCCTAATTTAATAGTCGAGACTTTCCGTTATAGAGTTATACCCGAAAATTAAAAATAAAATTCGGGTTGTTATAATAGAATTATTAAAATTAATAAGAATATTTTAAAATTTCCTTTATATAATTATTTTATTAAAATCCGTAATATAAATATTTTATACTTATGCTTATAACATTCTATATAAGTACTCCGGATATATAAATATTCCGAACGGTTTTTAACATTTTATAATAATAAATTTACATAACTTAATAATAATATATCGTATTAATTTAAATTAATCCGATTTATTTTTATTAAACGTTTTTATAACTTCTTTATAAATATGTACATTATATCCGGGCTTACTATAAAGGCCATATTTTCGTTCCTTCGTCTTAACCCTTTTATAACGATCTCTTTTAATTATTATTATATTATATTTTTTTACTACCCCCTTTTTTTAAACTAAAAAAAACTTATTTTTTTGATTTAACAAATATTTTTCCATTTTAAAAACATTTATTTTTAATTCTCTAATATTTACTGAAAATATGATTTATTTCGCATAAATAAAGTTTTTTTCCAGAAAAAAACCAGTTTAATATAAAATTAACAGATTTAAATATTTTTATCCGTAAATTACCTTAATAATTTCTAGCTTTCTTTTACAAATAACGTTTTTATTTTATTATTTTATAAACATTTTAAAAGTCTTTACGGATAAGAAAGTAAAATTAACGGAAATTAGCGGGGAAATAATTAAGGTAAATATGAATAAAAGAATTTCAAATTCGGAAAAAATATTATTAAAATTATATAAAACAAAATTAATGCTTATAAATCCAAGTTTCATATTATTAAACGTTAAAATAACTTTAAACGTATCGTAAAAATGAATAAGAAATTTTCTTTAATAATATAAATATAATAATGTAGTATTAAATTTTCGATATATAATAAATAAATATATTTAAAAAAAATAAAATATATTAAAAAATTAAAATTCATATGAAAAAGATATAAAGATATAAATTATAATAATATTTTTATTAACGTAATAGTTTTTAAATTTTATCGAAAAATAACTTTCGTAACCGCTAAAAATAAAATGACGATTCGAACTTTTCGCACATATTCCAATATATTTATTAAAATATTAAATTTATTTTAAATTTAATTTATTTAATATTTAATTATTATTATTTACTATAATCGTTTAATTAGTAATTAATAATAAATTATTATAAGGTAAAGTGCTATTAAAGTATCTAGTTATATATATATATACAGCTAATCCGTTTGTTACATATATATATATATATATAAATGGTTCTGTATAAACGCAACGGGGAAGCACTTTTTAAAAACCAATTTTTTTTAAAGTTATAGACCGGAAAAACGTAATGCGGGTTATTAATACGAAAATAAATAAATGGTACGTATACGATTAATTTAATTAGTTCCTAAAGCTCCTAACTACTTTAATTAATCGCCGATATAATGGCGGAATTAAAGCCTTAACTGGTTTAATTGTTTTAAACTGGCGTTACCTAAAGATATAACGGCCTAAGCTAGATTCGAACTAAGAATCTTTTGCGCCTAACCGTAATAAGGTACCTAAGCCTGTCGTAATTAAAAAAGATACGTAGGCTTACGACAACTAAGGTATTAGGCCATTATAAATTATTATAATATTAAATCTTAAAATATTTTTATTATTATAATAATATATAATAATGTTATTTTAATTAAAAAATTAATAATTTATATAATAATAATTGTTTTTTTATTTTATTTATTTTATTTATTTAAGTTTTTTATAATTTTCGAAATTAATAATTATGATATTTATTATTATAAAAAATCTTATTAAAATCATAAACATTTTTTTATAAAACCGTCTATTATAATAATAACCCGAATAAATTTAAATTATTTACGAAATATGTTCAAATTTTTATATAACTTTTATTAATAATCGATCTTCCGATATAAAGAGATTTAATTTTTTTTTACCGTTTAATAAAATTTAATATCTAATTAATTTATACGCGTTTAGTAACGTATTAAATAAGTAATATATTAACCATTTTTTAACGTATTAACATGGGACAAAAAACGTTCGTTTACCTAGGTAGAATATTCGGTGGATAATCGATTATTTTTCGGTAAACGTTAATTTTCGCGATTTAAATATATAATTATTATAAAAAATATATTAATATATCGTTTATATAAATAAATTTTAAGTTTCTTTTTTTAATTTAAACTGCTAAATTTCTTTTCTTTTTATAAACTGTTTTATATTATTAATATTAAAAAATAATTAATTACAATTCGGTAATTAAAATATGCTAAAAACCGTCCGGAGTATTTATAGGTCCGGAATACTTATATAACATGTTAGAATATATTTAAGTTAATTTATAAAATCAATTTAAATTAAAAAGAAATAAGCGAAGAGTTTTAAAGTTATCTTATACGAACTTAAAGTATATTAAAATTAAACGTTATTAATAGTATAAAATAATGAACTCTAAAAATCCAAATTTTAAAATTAAATCATAATAATTATTTTAATTAATAAAATAATTATCTTATTTAAAAATATTAAAGAGGGTATTTATTATATTTACTATTAATAAAATTATTATTACTTTTATAATTTTACTTAAATAATAACAAATAATTATATTTCATTTTAAAAGTTTTATTAAAAAAAGTATATTATAATAAAGTTATATAAAACCTTTTAAAGAAATTTAAAAATATTCCGAACCATATTCTATATAAATAAATTTAATATAAAACTATATAACGGTAATATATAATGTATAAATTAAATACTTTTAATATTATTAATAATAATAAACATTTAAAAATGTATAATATTTTCTTTAAAATAATATTAATAATTAATTAATAATTTAAAAATAATAAATCAGTTATAAATAACGCAAGCGCCTTTATAAGCCTTTTTAAAATATAAAGCTAGAATTAAATCTTATATAAATCCTAATAAATGGTAAAGTATTATTAAGGTATCTAGCTATATATATATATATATATATATATATACAGCTGATCCGTTTATTACATACATGTACATAAATAGTTCTATATAAACGCGACCGGGGAACTGTCAGCTAGCAAGGGGTGCTAAACGCACCTTATATACAGAAAAGGTCCTTCTAATCGGAAGATATATGTTCCGTTACTAGGCTATACAAAAGCTGTATACGTACGAGAAATATACGTAAGTTAACCTAATACAACAATATAACTAATATCCCCTATATCTAATAATTAAAAATTTTATTTGTTTAATTCGCATTATTATTAATTGATCAGTTATTATTAAAACGATATAGGTTATATATTAGCAATAATTATTAATATATTTTATTAATTATAATAATAACAGTATCGTTAACGTCCTCTATTATTTATAACAAACCTAAGGACTAGGACCGTTTTAAAGGCAAATTCAAGGTTAAAACGTACGCTTTCGATATATAGAATTATATCGATCTTAATTAATTACTTTTATAACCTATTAAAGTAATAAAACCCGATATAACCTTATATCCGAAATAACGAATTCGTTATACGATACGAATTAATACCTTAAGCGGTTCCTTAATTATATTTATATCTTCCGGAAAAATTTACGAAAAAATCGATTATATTAATTACTTAATAAATACCTTTAAAATAATAACCGAAAACAAATAAATTTATAATTAAGATTTTACGGCATATACCTGTAAAAATTACAAATACGATACCTTCCAAAAAAATAATAACGACTTTATAAAATAAATCCTGGAATTAATATTTCCAGTAATTAAAAAAATAAATCTCTTTTTAAAAAAGAATTTACGGAAATAGTACGCCAAATTGGCTAAATCCAGCAAAGTATATAATAACAGGTTCCTAATTAATACTTAACGAAAATACCGCGAAAAATTAAAACAAACTTCGAAATCGATAAAGAAGCTAAATAAATAAATTATAAGGTAATAAAAGATTATGGCCTAGGGATAGCAATATAAAATCCTAAAGATAAAGATAACGATCGTATAAATAAACGACCTATATATAATATTAACTTTTATTATAAAGATTTAAATAATTATTTTCTAGATAATAAAAAAAAGTCTAAAATTAATAACGGTACGATTAGTAATTAAGAAGTAACGGTTAACCTTTTAAATTATTAAACCATAACTTATTTATAACTTATATCGAAAAATATTAAAGCAGCGTTTCTAACGTTTTACGAGATACTTACGGACCTTTTTAATTAGGACGATTTTAATTAAAAAGAAACTAAGGATAACCTTTAGCCGTAAAAAAAAAACCCCAAAGCGTAAACCGAGGCAAAGCGGTTGTAAAGGTTCCCAAATAAGCCGAAACAATAGTAACAATAAGCAAAAACGCCAAAAATTAAACGTATAAAGAACCCGTTATAAAACGTACTTAAGTTTTTTTTACAGGTTTTCCTAATATTATTACGTATTTTTTAATAAAACCCCGGCAGATTTCCGTTTTAACGATAAAATAATAATATACGTTTAAAGCCGAATATTTTCCGATTAATCTTTTTAAAAAAAATTAACCGTTTATCGAAAAACATAAAAGAAATAATTACCTAGGAAATAAAATAATTTTTAAAGAGAATAAAACGGGTTCTGGCGTATTTTTTAATTTTTGATTAACGTAATATAATAAACGTTGCGTTTTACTTTTTAAAAAATTTATTTATTTTGGATTTAAAGTTTACGATATATATTTTTAACTTTATTAATAAATTTTTAAATTTTAAATAAACCGTATAAAGCGACGTGATATATATAAATAATAACTTTATTTAAATTAAAAGATATAAAAAGGTTAACGTAATATTTCGAAACCTTAACGGTACGAAAACGTTACGTTTATACGATATAACTTATTACGAAAGTTTTATATATAACCTAATATTTTTCCGGTAATTCCGGAAAAAAAATATTAATAAAATAACCGAAAAATTAATAATTTTATCCGAAATAAATATAATTAGGTAATTATTACGTTAATAAATAAATTTAATTAATTCGTTATCAAAAATATTAACGTAATAATTACTTATATAACTTTTATAACTTATAAACAAAACGTTAATTTATAAATAACGAAATTATTACGAACCGGTAATAACATTATATAATTCCTAAAATTAAATTATTTAAGGCCCGAAATAATTACTTAGTTATAATTCTATACGAAAAGAATCCGCTTAAAAAATTTTATAATAATCGAATACTAAGTATGTAATAAAATAAAAACTAAAAGATAAATATGTCGTTAGCTTAAAAAAGATTTTTTCCGATTAAGTTTAAAAATTGCTATTAATTTTACAAACTTTAAAAAAAAACTAAAAAAATATAAATACGTTATATTCATTACCGATAAGTATTTAAGCTTTATCTGAAATACCTATTTTAAAAACCAAAAATAAAATATATTATAATTACCCCCCATTAATATTAGACTAAAACCTTTAATACCGTATACCCAGGTTTAAAACGGGGGTATAAAACATTTAAAGGGTATAATTAAGGGAAAAACGATTACGATACGAAATAACGTTAAATTACTTTTTTTCCTAATCGTATATATTTTTAAAGCAATAATATATTTATTTAACCGTACCCCTAAATACGTATTTTTTTAATAAAACTTATACGAAATTTATTATATTTACCTAATATATAAAAACGGCGTTATAATATTTAATCGGAAATTATAATAAACTTATTTGCAAGCATATAATTATATAATTTACGTTATAATAATTACCGCTGTAAAGATTTTTTTTTTAAAAAACTAAATTTTAAAACGTAAATTAGCTTTTTAATTAATTACCGATTTACAAATATCTATAAAATCTAAAACCCGTTAATTAATAACGTTATTATTATTCGAAATATATAATTTAACGAAAAAGTTACTTTTTTAAGTAATATTAAAAACTTAAAAAATAACTTTTTATACGTTATAAAAAAAAGTTATAAAGGTTATTCCGATAAGTAAAAATATTTAATTAAAATAATAACTATTTAATATATATATAAAAAAATAAAGATTTAAACGGAATAATTTAATTACTAATTAAATAAGAAAAATAATTTTAGAAATATAATAACGTAAAAAACGTACAAAAAAAAATAAACTTATTCGTAAAGGATTAATTACCTTTATATAACCGTTATATTCGAATTATTTCCGTTTCCTAAATTATTACCACCATTAACGTTTACCTTAATAATTATCACGATTATTACGCCGACGGAAAAAATAAAAATAACCTTAAATTTCTTTTATACTGTTCAACATAGAATAACGGTAAAAAACGAAAGTACCTTACGGGTAATAAACGTAAACCCCCCGTATATTCCATATTAAAAAAATATTATCTAAAACGAATATAAAATATAAAAAACCGTATTTAATACAAAACATTTAACATTTTTTATAAATGCGTACGATAATTAACTGGTAAATTACGGAAATTTAAAAAAGTTAATTACCCGAAACATACGATATTTTAATCGGAAAAGTAATAATACCTTAATATATAAAAAAACATTTAAATTATAAAACCGGATATATGAACGTAATTTACTATTACTGCCGTAAAACTATAAAAAACTAATATATACTAACTAAGGCAAATGTTTCGTAAAGCCGAAAAAATTTATTTATAAAGTTATAAGAAAATGCGATCTTAGAAAATAATTAATTAATTTTTTGCTACAAAGAAACAAATCCTAAGATATATATAAATATAGGTCTATAAATTTAACAAATATAATTAACTTCAAAAATATAAGGCAAGTTTTATTATATAAAGTAATTGACAACTTAAAAACGTTTATAATAATATATATACATTTATATTAACTAAAAGGTTATTTAGAACGTTAATCGCTACGGTAACTAAATTCGACTTAAAGTTTAAATAATATAACGTTATTAACGTTTTTATTAACGTTAACTTATCTTACGAAATATATATAAAAACGCTTTTAAGGTATCCGTAACGTAGCAAGATTTTACTGATTAGAAAAGCTTTATACGGCTTAAAGAAGTCGTTATTATTATAGCAAAAAAATTTTACCGGAACGCTTAAAAAATTAAAACTTAACCCCGTTCCTTATAAACCTTATTACTTTACTCGTTAAAAAATGTTTATCTTTTTTTCGTAAACGATATCGTAATAATATATCGCAAAAAAAATTAAAACCGTGTTAATTAATTAATTTAGCAGATTCGGAAACGGTATACCTTTATAAAAAATAAAAACCTATAATAGTTTTTCGGTATCGAAATAATTAAAGATAAATCTAATAAAAAAATCTGGTTATCCTAATCCGACTTTATAAATAAACTAATTAACTTAATTTTTAAAAAAAAATTTAAATAACCTTTTAAAAACGCTTATAACTAACGTTAAGTTATTGCTAAATCCTAATTTAATTTATCTAGGTTTTATTAATAAATATCAAAAAATATCGGTTTTATCCTTTATGTAATAATTAATACGTAATCCGATATATCCTTTATTATATCCCGATTTACCCGTTTTAACTTAAACCTTAACGACGTATATTACAAAGCCGTTAATCGAATTATATTATATTTAATCGGAACTAAAACGTTGATGTTATAATTCGGAAACGAAAATTCGTTAAATATTTAAAATAACGCCTTTTTTGCGAATAATACGATTAATCGAAAAAACTTTTAAATTTACGTTATAAAACTATTTGAAAAAATAATAAAATAACGGGCAAATAAGTAAAATATAGTAATTACTTTTATAACCGAAATAAAATTGTTATTTTTTACGTAAATTATAAAAAAAACCTTATTTAGTTTTTAATTAATTAAAAAGCTGGAAGTTATTTTAAATACTAAACCGTTAAATATATAATACGATAATTAATAAATTATACGGCTTTATTACAGGAACAGAGGTTCCTATCTTTTTGGCCTAACGCGGGGCTAATACGGCTAAAACTCCGGAATAGAATGCTCGGCCTGTTCTAATAAATCTAAGTAATCTGGCGGATTAATTAAATCACGTAAATCACGTAAATCCACAACATACTCACTTTAAAAATCGGGATATATAATAAATAAATTCCCCATGTAAATAACACCTACTTAGTTTTCGCTCCTTAACTATTAATCTAAACTTTTAGCCAAAAGCAACTATACCGTTCTCTAATTAAAAAAAAAATACTTTAAACCTCTTTAACGAACAAACTACTAAATCATTCCTCGCCCTATTATTACCTGCAAATTAAAACCCTATTTCGGATTTTACTTATATTTCCAGGTAGATATATAACAAGTTCGTTACATTTTGATAACTCCTTAATCAATAGCCGACAAATAATTCAAAGCCCAGTCGGACATAAGCTCTCCTAAACTCAGTAAAAACGATATCACAGAAAAACGTTTAAAAGACAAACAGCATACTCGACCCCCGTCACTAGTCAATAAGAAGTTAGTAACAAAATTTAAAAATTTACCACCTATTAAAAAAATTCTTCTTTTAATTAACAACATAACCCCCCCTACCACCCGATCTTAAACGGGACCTTCCTTTTTTTAACCTTAATAACAACCTTCCTTAACCCTAAGGGACATTATTAAAGTTTAAGGAAAAAAGCCGGAAAAAGGAGGAATAGAAAAAGAAAAAAGGGTAGGGGTTCAGAAAGGCAAGGAAGGAAAACTTACAGCTAAAGGGAAACTAAACGCTTTAGCCGAAAAAATCCGAGCCCTGAAAAAGGAAAACGCTAAACTTGCTTAATAACAAAAAGCCTCGACCTTGCCATTGTTTAGTATAAATTAATTACGAAATAAAACTATTCCGCCTTTTAGTTATTACGGAATACCAGACGTTAAAGGTTATAAACCTGCTACTTTTAAACCTTATAACGGGATTACGGACGTAAAAAAATTCCTGGTTTAAGCCAAACTTTACCTTAAGTTTTATAAAAATTCTTTAACGGAAGATTATTAAAAAGTAATAGCTATTTCCCAAGCATTCGTTAGAAAAGTTCTTTTATGGTTTAAACCTATTATAAAAAACTACTTAAAGAATTATCTTTACATATCCTCGGATATTACCAACTACGTTTTTAGCGATTATAAGCATTTCGAAGAAAAAATACGGATTTTATTTAGAAATCCCGACAAAAAATAATACGCGGTTAAACAATTACATTTTTTCCGCCAAATCAAGTTAACAGCAAAGTATATAACTAAGTTTAACCGTTTAATAACGATTTCCAATTTGCTAAAAAGCACGTTATTTTATTCTTTTTACGATAACCTAAAGCTTTAAGTTAAGGACGAATTATACATAATACCTAAGATGGAATCCTTTGCGGAGTACACTAATATGGCTATCATTGCCGACAGACAAACTTTTGATCGGTACCTTAAAAAAAAAGGGACCGGCAAGCGAAGTGATAATAAGGGCTTAAGCAGCCGAACCAAAAAGGATAAAGGTAGGCTTTAAAAGGAAGTAAATACCGCTTTAAAGGAGTTTAAAAAAAATAAGTTTAATGTGGAATGTTTTAATTATGGCAAAAAGGGATATTTTAAAAGCGAATGTTGCTTTTTTAGCAAAAGGAACTTTAAGAAAGGAGGGATTTCTTAACCTTAGAAGAAAGTTAGAGCGGTTGAATAAGAAACAGACAGTAAGGCAGAAGAGGAGGAAAAAGAAGTTAGTTTGATTTTTTCCCAGCTAGAATTTATTATCGTTACGATTATTTAGATTTAAAATGATATTTTAGAGTATGAGGATTGTTTTACCTGCTAGGATTTTAAAGTTAGAGCTTGTAAGTATTATTTAGGACAGACGGCCTTTAAGATAGCTATTAAGTTAGGATACCTTTGCCACCTTGACGCATAGCGTTACGAAATACATAAAGCGGACGGCCAGTTTCGGCCAGACTTTAATAATTACGGACAGTTGTCCCCGGAGCATTATAAGCTTTTAGAGTGCACTATATACCCGAAGAAATTTCAAACCGATCTTTACGATTTATTACATTTTTCCGCCTATTATTTCGATAATTGCTTTGTTTATTTCCGAGCTAAAGAAGATAATGGTTTTTGGCCCGGATGGGACGAAGAAATACCTACCAAACCCGATAACGAATATAGGTGTGTTGAAATTTTACGATGGCCAGAGTACTCTAGGTTTTGTTATTTATATCCCGAGTTAGAACGGAGTTAGAGAGTTATATCGCAAGGGTGTTTATGTTACTTTCCGATATTTTACATTTAATACGAATTTCTAAATATGAAATCAATTTTTTCGGAGAATTACTTTTTTAACTTTATAACCTATGGAAAGTAAAACCCAGGACCTAATTAGACAGAAAAGGTTATTTCTGAGTGCAAGTATAGTAAGAGAACCTGGTTCCGGTGTAGGAACGATTAATATATTAAATATACCGTTAAAAAGGTTCGCGAATAGAGATTTGCTTAGGCCGGACGGCTTTAGAAGTTAAAAAACGGCAAAGGCCCTTAAAACTAAGGCATTAAGGAGCCTTTATTTATAAGATTTTATGTGAAGCAACTAAAGGAATGCGTAGTTAAATTGAGATTTTTCTTCAGTACAGAAACAAGACCTTCCGAGTTATAATTGACTTAGGAGCGGAAGGTAACTTTATTTCCCTAGTAACGGCAGAAAAGCACCAGATTCCGTAAAGGTACAAATTGAAGTTTTACAAATTACGTATAATAGATAGCAGTTTATTTACTTACGAAAATAAACGAGTTTTTCGAGAAACGAAAGAATTTATTATATAAATATAAGGATATTAAAAATAATTTTCGCTGGATATCGCAGATATTTCTGGATACGACGTTATATTGGGAATACCGTGATTACGATCCAATAACCTTTATATCGATTGGAAAAATTAACGACTTTCTTAAAACGAATACCCGATATCCCCGGTAAAGGAAAAACAGATCTGTTACTTAATAAAAAAGGCCAAAATCTCGGATTTAATTACTACAATATCCCCCGAATATTACAAGTTCAGGAAATTATTTAAAAAACGAACGAACTATAAATTATCAAAACATAATTAATGGGATTATAAAATACCTATTAAAAAAAAATAATACCCTAAGCTGTACAAAATCTACTATATAAACCCCGAAAAAACAAAGGCTTTGTAAAAAAGCATTTAACAAAATCTGGAACGAAGATACATATAACCTTCCGAATTACCAGCCGGATATCCTGTAATTATAATACCAAAAATTAAAAATAGCAAATAAAAAATCGACAAAAACGGAAACCCTGTCTATCGACGTATAATCGACTATCGACAATTAAACGACATTATTATTAAAAATAAATACCCCTTAACATTGATAACCACCATAAAAGAAAATGTTAACAAAGCTAAATAATTTACAGCCCTCGATTTGAAAGAAAGGTACCACCTTATCCGCATAGCTAAAAAAAAAAAATAGAAAACAACTTTTAAAATAATACATAGGCATTATAAGTACAAAGTAATGCCCTTTAGGCTCATTAATGCCCCGGCAAGCTTTCAAAACATAATTATAATTATTTTACGTAAATTCTTGGACCAGTTTATCTTCGTGTACCTCGACGATATACTCATTTATTCCGAAAATCTCGAGAAATACAAGAAGTATATGGCCTTGGTACTGGAAACCTTAAAGAAGGCGAATTTCCTAGTTAACGCAAATAAAAGTATATAGCATACGCAGAAGTTAAATTTTTTAAGATTTATACTTACCCCTGGATAGGTTTAGGTTTAAAATTCTAAATTAAAAGCAGTTAAAAACTAGCCCATTTTTAATAAAGCAACCGTTACAGATATCCGTTAAATTTTAAGATTTACGGGTTACGTACGTAACTTAATTAAGGATTACGGAGATATAACCAGACCTTTAACGAAATTTATTACCAAGGAATACGCTGGAAAAAAATTTAAACTTTTACCGGAAATTAAAAAAGTATTTCAAAAACTGAAAAATGCAATTACTAAAGGATTTGTTATAAAAATGCCTAATCCGAATAAGAAAAAACGCCTAAAAACGGACGTATTAAATTACGCTTTAAAAGCTGTTCTGGAATAACTGGAGAATAACGGTAAATGGTACCTAATGGCATATTATTTTAAAGTATTCCGAAATGCAGAACTTAGATATCCGATTTACGATAAAAAATTATTAGTAATTATTAACGCTTTCAAAAAGTAAAAGTTATTCCTTAACGGAACCAAAAAACTTTTTAATATTTACTTTAATTACAAAAATTTTACCCGATTTATAAAAGTATAAGAACTAAATAAACGATATGAAACTTGGATAATTTTTTTGTTAAAATTTAACTTTAAAATATATTATATTAAAGGAAAAAAGAACGTCCAGGCGGATATCCTTAATTGCAAAGGCGATTACGATTCTAAAGTCCCAAAAAGAAGCATGTAAATGTTATAATATAATAATGATGGCATTGTATAATTATACGAGATAATTAAAAAATTAACCCCAGAACTTTTGATACGATTCCGGAATTTTTACAACCCAAGGGAACAAAAAGAAATTCAGTAGCTGAAAAAATAACCAAAAGATTAATTATTGTACCGTAGCAAGATTTATATTCCCAAAAATCAATAAAAGCAATTCGTAAAAAAATTCCACGAAAACTTATTATACGGATACCAAGAAATTTTTAAAATTACCCGACGGCTACAAGAAAAATACGATTTCTTTAAGTTACGCCGTATAGTTAAAATAATTGTCAAAAACTGTAATATTTGCAACAAAGCGAAAGCAGCTAAACATAAGTTTTACGGATTATTATAACTTACCGATATTCCTAACAAAACGTAAAATATTATTGTTTGGGACTTTATTATTAGCTTCCTTTTATTTAAAAACCTAGTTACTAAAGTTAAGTACGACGGAATGTAAGTGATAGTTAATAAACTTACTAAGTATAGGTACTTTTTACCTTTTAAAAAAAATATAATAACGGAATAACTGGCTTACGTCTTTATTCGAAACTATTTGGACAAGCATAAAGTACCAAAAAAGGTTATTTCCGATAGAGATAAGCTTTTTACCTCTAAATTCGGTACCAGCTTTTTTAAACAAATTAATGCTAAGTTTAAGTTTTCGACAGTATATTACCCTTAAACGGATAGTTAAATAGAACGATTTAATTAAATTATAAAATAGTACTTCCGAAGTTATATTAATTATTAACAAAATAACTGGGTGGAGTTTTTACTATTAGCATAAATAACGTATAATACTTTAATTAATAAAAATATAGGTATATCCCCTTATATAGCTGTATATGGTTACGATGCTTAGATTTAACGATCGAAACAGCTACTTACCAAAGCACCAGAAATCATTACGATTGCCCCCAAAGCAGAAACATTGGCGATAGAAATCAAAATAATTTAAGTTTGCCTTAGAAATAAATTGCAATTTTTCTAGCGGAAAATAGCCCAGTACTATAATAAGAAAAGAATTAAGGGACTAATTCTGTTAAAAAGAGATAAGGTTTATCTGTTACGTTAAAAACAAAACGTAACTTCGAATATCTTACAAATTAAAATAAAAAAACCCAGCGATAAGTTTAACTTTAAAAAATTCGGTCCGTTTAAAATTGACGAAGTTATTTCGAAAATTAACTATCGGCTAGCGCTACCTAAAACCATAAAAATATATCCTGTTTTTTATATTTCCCTGCTTAAACCAGCACCTAAAAACGCCCTTTTAAAAACAGATATGGAATTTGAAAGAAATACCGATAAATATAAAGTCGAAAGGATATTAAATTTAAAAATAATCAAAAACAAAATTTAGTATTTAATCAAGTAGGAAAAATACTTATACGAAAAAAACATTTGGGAACCGTTTAAACACTTAACGAGTACGATGGATCTGGTTAAGACGTTTTACCGCCAGAACCTTGACCAACCGTTTTTAACGCAGCCAAGGTTACGGGCGATAACGGTCCCCTGTTCAGGTCCAGGCCTGCGACGTTCCAGTCGAAGGAAGTAAACGCCTTTACGATGGCGTCTATCTTAGAAATAAGCTGCGCCTATTCTGTTTCCATACGTCGCTGTTCCTTTTCCAACTTTTCTTGTTTTTCCAGTTGGTCTAATTTATAACTTTCCTTTAAAATGGCAAAGGCCTTCTTTTGCAAAGTGTCTTGTTAAAGGCGCAAACGTTTTAACCGCCTAAAAAGTTTTATTAATTTATCCTTTATTTCGCGTTACTCCTTTTGCAAACGTTTACGCTTTTTTCCGATTTTTATTAAAAAATTTATGTCCAATACGTCGCAAGTTAAGCGTTAACGACAAGTACAACAACCGCAACTTAGGATATCAGCCACGTAAAAACAATCGGACTTTCCGAAACGAATACAATTCGAACAAAAAACAACCTTGGAACTAAATTTTTCAATAAAGTCTATACGGTTATCGCGCGCTTTGCGTTAATTTAGCCGAGGTTTTCTTTTTTCCTTTTAAATGCAACCTGTTATAATAAAATCAACTAAAAAATCTTGGAATTTCCTTCAATCCGAAAAAACTACTTACGGTTTTTATCTTTAAGACAAAAATCCTTAAAAAAAGGAAATGATGTTACAGGAATAAAGGTTCCTGTCTTTTTGGCCTAACGCGGGGTTAATACGGCTAAAACTCCGGGATAAAATACTCGGCCTGTTTTAATAAATTTAAGTAATTTAGCGGATTAATCAAATTACGTAGATTACGTAAATCTACGATATACTTACTTTAAGGATCGGGATATATAATAAATAAATTCCCTATATAAATAGCACCTACTTAATTTTCGCTCCTTAACTATTAATCTAAGCTTTTAGCTAGAAATAACTATACCGTTCTCTGATTAAAGGAAAAATACTTTAAACCTTTTTAACGAACAGATTACTAAATTATTCCTTGCTTTATTGTTACCTGTAAATTAAGACCCTATTTCGGATTCTGCTTATATTTCCAGGTAGATATATAACAAGTTCGTTACAGGCTTATTAACGCTAACGTTACCTTATTACAAACAAAACTGCAATATATAGATATATATAACTATTAATTACGAAAAGCCGCAAAAAATGATTTAATTAAAATGGATTATATACTTATAAGCAACATATTAGCTGATAAATTAATTAAAGTTTTATTACGCGAATTATTTAGGAATTTTAAAAAATAGCTAAAATTAATAAATATTACGGAAACTTTTAAGTAACGGAAGAACATTTTGCAAATAATTTTAAAGGAAAAATTGGCTAATTAAAAAGATTTAATCGCCGGAGGAGAAATTAAATAGAAAACTGTAGCTTTAAAAAGTAATAATATGTAACGATTAACGTTATAAATGTTTTAAGGCGTTAAGGGGGTATATTAGTTAGCAGGGGGTATTAAACGCACTTTATATATAAAAAAGGTTTTTCTGATCGGAAGATATATGTTCCGTTACTAGGTTATATAAAAGCTGTACGCATACGAGAAACATACGCAAGTTAGCCTAATACAATAACACAACTGATATCCCTTATATCTAACAGGAACACCTTTTAAAAACCGTCTCTTCTCGGTAAAGGCCGGAAAAACGCGATACGGGTCGTAGGTATACGGTAATAAACAAGTGGTTACGTACACGATTTTAGTTAATTGGTTCCCAAAGCCCCTAATTACGGCTAGTTCCAAAAGCCCCCAGCTACCCCCTTAATTGCCGCCGATACGGTAGCGGAGCCGAAGCCCTAATTAGTTAGCTTTTCTAGGCTGGCGAAACCTAGAAAAACGGTAACCTAAGTTAGATTTAAACTAACTATCTTTTAAGATTAACCGAAACAGGGTACCTAAGCCTGTCGTAATTAAAAGAGATACTTAGGCTTGTAATTACTAAGCTATTAGGTTATAAATCATAATACGAGACTGTTTAATAGCAGTTGTTAATATAAACCGAGTAAGGAGTTCGTAACTCGATTTAAACTAATAATTATTTAATACCGTCGAAAAGAATTTTAAATATTAAATATAACTTAATTCTATTATAGTATATAAAATACCTAAAACTAATCGGTTATTATTTACCTAAATAATAAATAAATTATAAAATATATTTTAAAAATTTATAATTACTATAAATAAATATATATTAAATATTAATATTAATATTACATTACGAAGAATTTATATTATTATTATATAATATAATATTAAAAATAAATAATGTACTATATAAGCTCGCGAGCCGTTTTTTGGCACCTTATAATAATTAATTTAAAAAACTTAATTATAACATATTTATTTAATTTAAATCGACCGTATTTTTTGTTACCGACCGTATTTATAACTTTTTACTAAATATACGTATTATATAAAGTTTATTACGGACATATATTATTATTCCCCTTTTGCTAATCCGTATATAACTAATTAATCCCGAATACGTCCAGGCTAATATTACCTTTATTTCGAAAGTATTAAAATCGACCGATAAAAAAACGATTACCGACCGAATTCCTAATCCGTATACGTAAACGCTTTTAATACGGTTTTAATACGTAAAAAATATTCGTAAAATACGTCGGTTAAAAAACGCGTTAAAGGGCGCGTTATAAAATTACGGGATAAGGTTGTAAAGCTTATTATAAGGCGCGTCGGAACGCGTATTGCGGTATTATAAAATTTGTCGGAATAATAATTCAACTTTACGTATTAAAATAAAAAATTCCAATTAATAAGAATATTTATTATATACGATAAATAAGTTTTTTTTGGCCGGTAAAAAAATAGCGGTAAAGAATTATTATTAATAGCTATTATAAATCGTTAGTCGTATATAAATTAACAAAAAGGGAATAATAATGTACGTCCGTAATAAGCCTTATATAATACGTATATTTAGTAAAAAGCTATATATAGGGTCGGCGACAAAGAATACGGTCGATTTAAATTAAACAGATATATTATAGTTAAGTTATTTAAATTAAGTATTATAAGGTGCCAAAAAACGGCTCGCGAGCTTATATAATACGTTATAGAAATTATTAGATAAATTTATATAAAAACGTATAATCTTATAAATATAAGAATTATATATACTTTTTTTAAGGGAAAGTAGTAATAATAAATATATTTATAACGTATATTTTAATAAGTTTTTAAACCTGATATATAACTTAAAACTAATATTTATAAACGTAAGTTTATTTAAAATTTAATAAATTTTAATTTAAATTATTTTTAAATATTATAATTATAAAACGTTTATTAATATAAAATTAAAAAAATATTAATTTAAACTTTACTTAACACGTAAAGTTTATATAAAGCTAGTTTAAAAATTAATTTTAATTAAAAATTTAATTTTATACTTTTATTAGCGATAATTAAATAACTTAAATCTAGCTATAATTAATAGTTTTAATAAGTTAATTAAATAATAATATAAGTAATCGTATTTATTAAAGTATTTTATAATTCTTAATAAGTCTTTTATACGGCTTAATTAATAAAACGATTTTTAGAATATATTCTCCGATTATATTTATATACTTAATTATATATATATTTAATTAAATAAATCATTATAATATATATAATTTATAGCTATGTAATATTTATATTATATTAGTATAAATTATAATTAATAACGAGATTTAATTATTATTTAAATATTAAAACATTATTATAAGCTTAATAAATAATATTAAATTGTTTAAATATAAAAATATAAAATAAGTATATAAATAATTAATATAATAAATATTATATTTAATGTTTTTAAATTTAATATTAATTTATAGTTTTTACGAATAACGTAAAATATAAGCGAGTTATTAAAATAAGCGAATCTACTATTTAAATCTATCGTTTTAAATCGTTAATAACTTTATTAATTTATAATATATTTTATTATAATATTTAAATTCAGTTTATAGCGTCGGGAATTTAAAGTATATTAAGTTATATATTAATCTAATTCTTTTTAGTAAATATATTAGTTTATTTTCTTTTTTATTAATAAATATAAAGTTTTTAATAATACGCTTAAAATATAATAAAAACTTTTAATATTATATATTCGGCCCAATAGCTTAATAGTCGCGAACCTGGGTGTCTCTTTTAATTACGACAGGCTTAGGCACCCTGTTTCGGTTAATCTTAAGAGATAACTGGTTTAAATCCAACTTGGGTTACCGTTCCTTTAGGTAACGCCAGCTTAAAAAAAGCTAAACCAATTAGGGCTTCGGCCCTGCTACCGTATCGGCGACAATTAAGGGGTGGCTGGTTCTGGGAACTAGTTACGATTAGGGGCGATAGGAACTAATTAATTAATCGGGTATATCTTACCGTCAGTTGCCGTATTATATAATCCGTATTACGTTTTTCCGGCCCTTAACTAAGAAAGGACGGTTTTTAAGGGGTGCTCCCCGGTTGCGTTTGTAAAACCAGTTTATGCATATATTTAGTAAATAAATTAGCTCCCTGTATGTATATATATCGCTAGATATTTTAATAGCACTTTACCTTATATATTATATATTCCTTTTATTATATATTTTATAAATATTTAAATATTTCTTTAGAAGTTTAATTAATTTTATTCTAAGCGATATTATAAAAGGAAACTTAATTTAATAATTAAAATATAGATTTAAATATAATAAAGAAAGTAGTAGGCTTATAATATTCCCGAATTCTCTTCGAATTTAAGGCTACTATAAAAAGGGAGTTATAAAGTAATAACGATTTTTATGAAATCTTAACGTAATCATAAACTTTTAAAGTTATTAAATTACTATATAACGCCTATTAGCCGAGTCGCTTATATAGTACGTTATTATAAATTATATACCTTTTTTTCGTTAACTTTTATTTTAAAACTTATTATTAATTTTTTATAAATACGTAATTCTTTAATTAATATTAGTTAACAAGTTAATTTTCGTAATATTATTAAGCTTTATCGTTAATTAACGTTCTATTTTAATTAATTCGATAAAAACAAATCTTTAAAATAGAAATATTAACTTTAAATGTATATATAAGTGCTGCTTTATAATTTCGTCTAAGTTTTATTATTTAAAATATTAAATATTAAATCGGATGAAATATTTAAAACTTTAAACTAGTTAGGTTTTTGTTATCGATTTTATAATACCTTTTTAAATTTTTATTAATTAAAATAATTAAATTATACCTGTTAAATATAATTAAAAATGTTAATACTTTATATTCTTAAAGTTTATACTAAAATTACTTTATTTATAATTACGATAACTAATAAAGTTATCGAATAAATAATAATTATCTATAATTTTATATATCTTTTAAAAAGTTTTAATTTTAATATTCGGATATAATATAAATTATAAACAAAGCTAATAAATATTTAAACGATTTTATAATAAATAGTAATAATAATATAATTTAAAGATTATATATAAATAAATTTACGAATTACGAAAACTATTAAAAGTTTAATTAAAAGTAATAATTAGTAAAAATAAAGTTAAATATTTTATCTTATAATAAAACATTAAGTAAAATATTAACTTTTAATTAATCCGAATAAGTAATATAATAAAATTTATTTTATAATAATAAATATTTTTTATTATTAAACGAAAAGTGATAATTTAATTTAATTAAATTATTAAGTTTTATTAAAATCTATATTTTTCGTTTATCTTTTACTTTAAAATAAATTTCAACTATATAATTATATTTTTATTAATGAACAATTTTTAAAAAAGTTTAAACGCTTTTTTAAGCTGGAATAATTATATAAATTATTATTCATAATCTTTTTTATATTAAATTAAAAATAAAATTTCGAAAATTTTAAATCTTTTTCCTATTTATATTTTTTCATATAATTTCTTTATACGGTACATATTATTCGTTAAAATTATTTAAAGTATAATTATCTTTCTTTTTATATATAAACTATGTAATAATATTAATATATTAATTTTAATTAATAATTTTAAATATATAAACGTTTTTAATAAATATTTTACAATTTCGAAAATAGGATGTTTTATACTTAAAAATACATAATATATTTTAATTATTTTATATAATTAACACGGTAAAAATAATATTATATTAAAACTAGGATTAAATCTATTTTATTTTATTATAATATTAATATTTGTTTATTAGTTATATAATCGATCGAGGCCTAATAGGGCAGTAATTGCGAGCCTGAGTATCTTTTTTAATTGTAACAGGTTTAAGCACCTGTTACGGTTAATCGTAAAAAATAATTAGTTCGAATCTAGCTTAGGTTACCGTTCCTTTAGGTGGCGCCAGCCTAGAGGAGCTAGACCAGTTGGAGCTTCGGCTCCGCTACCGTGTCGGCGACAATTAGAACTAATTAGTTAGGGGCTCTAGGAACTAATTAAAGTAATCGTATACTTAGCTATTTGGTTGTTACCGTATTAAATAACCCGCATTACGTTTTTCCGGCCTTTATTAAAAAAGAACGGTTTTTAAAGAGTATTCCCCGGTTACGTTTATACAGAATTACTTATATACATATATATAATAAACGGGTCGTGTATATATATATATATAGCTTAATACCTTAATAGTACTTTACCTTATATATAATCGATCGAAATTTAAAAAAGATAATTTAATTTGAAATATATATAAGATAAATGCTATTAAGATATTTACTTATATATAATTAATCCGTTTATTATATATATATATATAGGTAGTTTTATATAAACGCAACCGGGAAACACCTTTAAAAAACCGTCTCTTTTTAATAAAAGCCGGAAAAACGTAATATAGGTCGTAAGTATACGGTAACAAGTAATTAATTACGTATACGATTAATTTAATTGGTTCCTAGAGCCCTTAATTACTCCAGTTGTCGCCGACACGGTGGCGGAGCTAAATCCCTAAGTGGTCAACTTTTTTTAAGATGGCGACACCTAGAGGAACGGTGGCTTAAGCTAGATTCGAATTAGCTGTATTTTGCAATTAATTAAAGCCAGGTACTTAAACCTATATTAATTAAAAGAAACACCTAGGTTCGTAATTATCAAGCTATTAAACTACTTTAAAAAATAAAACTTTTTATTTAATATTTAATATTTTTAATGATAATATTAATAAAAGTGTTAGGATATGTATGGTGGCTAAAGGAATTAGGTATGGGGGTTCCCTAGGGCAACGGAGGGGTGGGCGCGACAGACCCACTCTTTACATGTATGTAGCCCAGTCCTAGCTACTCCTACACCTTTCCCACGACCTAGATCAATCAGAACAACAGCGATATCCCGAATTGCAACCCGTTTCCTGACAAAAAGTTTAAAATTTAGTTTATATAAGATTTAAATTTTATCGTATAAAACTTAATAATTCTTTATATTATATAAGATTAACATTATTTAAATATTTAATTATATATATATAACGTTAATTCATTTATTAAATAAATAAAAAAAAATTATAAAATATAACCGAAATATCCAGTTTAAAATAAAGTAATATAAAAGTAATTATATATACGATTAATTTAATTAATTAATTCTTAAAGCCCCTACCTGCTTTATTTATCGCCGATATAATAATAAAGCCGAAATTTTAATAAGTTAAGTGTTTTAAATTAAAGCTACTTAGAAAATAATATTCTTAGTTAAATTCGAACTAGTTATCTTTTATAGTTAATTATAATAGGGCTTAAGTTAATAAGAATTAAGGATACTAGCTAGCTTAGTAATAATTAAATTATTTAGATATTTATTAAAATTATGTTCCTTTTATAAAATATTATTTTATTGAATTATAAAATTAAAAGATATGAAATATATTAAAGCCGAAATTAAGTAACTTTATTTATTTATTAAGACTTAATAATTATTCTCGAAATAATACTTTTTAAAACTAATATATAGAATTTAATTTTCTCCTTAGAGGAGACGTAACCGTGGAACCAAATTGAACAAATGGATAGATTATGCTATCGGTTGCTAAGCTTTACCAAACCCCAATTTTTTTACAGCCCTGAGATTAATCGAGGTTGAAGAAGTCGTAAAACTGGCGAAGGGTCGCAAAGCAGCCATCTTATACGGACTTAAGGTTTACCGCGAAAAGCTTAATATCTCCTGAGTTATTGTTTGTAAGGCATTTTGTACAAGGCCTATTGGATCGAAAAGGGCATAAGGTTTATCAGGGTCGAAGCTTGTCGGCATTGCGCAACAGTCGGCTTCGGGATGAGGCTTTTTGCGACAGAGGTACAATCTATCGTTACCGTAAAAACCATTAATAATTGCCGTATTCGAAAATACTGGGTAAAGTATTTATCGTATTAATTATTAATATAACTAATTCGTATTTTTAATTTATTTTAAATAATTCGGCTTAAACCTAATTACCCTATGATATTAAATGTTAAAAAAGTAAAAAACGTTTTAAAATTTATTTAAAGTTTTTTAAATATATTATATTTTAAAGAGTATCGAAAAAGCCTATTCGTTATTTTACTAATATTATTAAATAGAATTTATATTAATATAATTTCTCTTATCTTATTCCGATATTAACTATTATTTGTAAAATACTTATATTTATAATAATATATAATTATATATATATTTAATTACATTTTTAATTTTTTAATATATATCTTAATATATTATATATATATACTTTATTATATAAGTTTACAACAATGTATAGAATAATAAGATAAAGAACTTAAAAATATTTATATATTCATTTCTATTTATATAATTATAAATAATATAATAAGGTTTTTTTATTTTAATTGGTTTTTAATTATAAGTTCGGCTTACTATCGTAATATTCCCCCCCTCCTCTTTAAAAAAACCCCGTTTTTTAAACTTTAAATTTATTATACTACCTAGATATTACTTTTGTATCGTTTTTATAAATAACGTATTTAATTTATTAGAAATATTTATATGTAGTAACATACGTTATAAAAGAAGAAAGACATTTTAATTTATCTTTTAATATAAAATTAATAATTATAACGTTATTATGATATAACTTCCAGAAATAATTATTAACTATATATATTTTTATTATAAATATATTAAAGTCTTTTGATATTTTATATTTTATCTTAATATTTAATAAAAAGAGCTTAATAAAAAATAAGCTTATTATTATAATCAAAAATTTTACGCTTTACGAAATAAAATACGGGGAAAATACTAATAATCTCTTATTTATTTAATAAACGTATTTATTATAATAATGGTCTTTTATTATAAATATAACGGGAAATTATATTTTTATAGTTATAATTATTATTTAATATATGTTATAACTCGTCGCAACCATTATATATAATATAAAAGATATAAAATGTTTTATTTCTGTAGTAACAATTACGATTTCTTTTAGGGCGGTATTATTTAAATAAAATATTTTATCAAGGTTTAAAAATTCGGGAAAAATTCTAATAGTTTAGGATTTTCGTTATAAACGTATATATTAACTAAGATGTAAAAAGGTTCCTTATTATATAATTTTACGGGTTATAAAAGTATTAAAAATACTTTATAATATATTTATTTATACGGTTATCAATGGAAAATATCCTTTTAATAAAAATTTATTTATTAAAGTTTTTAAATTTCGTTAACGTACTACATAAGCAAGTCGCCTATATAAACGAGTTCTTAGTTTTTTACATTATTTTAATTACGTAACTCTAATCGTTTATTTTTTAATTTTAAGAATATAAAACAGCTTATAAAGAAAAAAGGATAAACTAAATCGTTTAATTTAAAAAAACTCGAAACTTAATTATAAACTGCTTTATATAATATATAACTTTCTCGAATTTACTTTAAAAAACCGATATAATAATAAAACTTACGGAACGGATATTATTTTTAATTTACGAAAATTAATACCGTCCGAAAAGAAATTAATTATCGAATAAATCTTTAACTTAAAAAACGTAAACGTTTTTTATCCGGTTTAAATATATTAAAAATATCGCAAATTTATTACTTACTTAATCGTATCGTAATATATATCGGAACTAACTAAACTTTTAATATTATTACACTGTAAAAGAAAATGAAAGTATTTTATAAATAATTTAAGTTTATTCGAGTTATAAATACGAAATACGATCTTATAAAAATAGATATTTATAATTTCAATAAAATAATCATTTTAATAAATATAAATATCGAAAAACCTAAAAAGCTTAAATAAATAGAAGAAAAAAATTAAGAAAGTAATTTAAAATAATATAAATTATTAATTTTTAAAATTAAGCCTTAGTTTTATTTATTATTTTTACCGGATTAAAAAACTAGAATAAACGAAAACGGTTAAATAATAAATAAATTACATTTAAAATACATTAAATCTTTCGAAAAATTATTAAAACGCGTATTAAAAATCTAAATCATTGTTTTTGTTTTTAACGGTTATAAGAATTATTATTTAATTAAATTCGAAAATTATGATAAAATTATTAAGATAATTACGTTTCATATATTTTTTAACCTTTTTATAGGTATTAACTTTTCAACGTATTTTATTTTTCCGTATTAAAACGGGTTTATTCGTTATCTATATTACTAAAGAAAAATTTATCTCAGGCTTTTATATTCTATTTATAATTATTATAACGACCGATAATATTAAATCCGCGTTTATAAAAAGTAAAACGCATTTTATTTAATTTTAATCGTATTTTTTCCGAGTTAAAAGTTTTACTTATATTCATATTAACCCTCTTTTTACTTATGTCTATTAACTTCGTAATTTTCTTATTTACGAAATTTTTTAAAAGTCTTATTAAAATAATTCGATAAAACGGTTATTTATAAAAAGAAATAAAAAATTACCTAATAGCTCGCCGAAAACCATAATTAAATCGGTTGATTTATTAATAAAAAGTAATTTATTACTTTTATATATAGTAACTTTCTTATAAGACGGTTATTTTCGTAAAGCGAATTACGTTCTTAATTAACGCCGGAAAATTAAAAATATACGTTTAAGAAAAAAGGAATATTGATTAAAAAAAATCAATGGCTTCTATAACTAAAAAAAGGTAACAATAAATAATCGCATGTAATAAAAGTTAAAAATAATCGTTATAAAAAGGTTTAAATAAAGAAACGAAAATATAACGTTTACGGTAAACCCGGATATAATATATACATTTATAAGAAAATTATAAAAATGTTTAGCGATAAGAAATTTAATTAATTTCAATTAATTTATTACGTTATAATTATTTTATTTAACTTTATTTTCGTAAAGTACTGAAAAACGAGCGACATGTTATATAAGTAACTTGCTTATATAATAGGTTAATGTTTTTATATTAAAATCTATTAAACGTAAAAATATAAAATTAACGGAAAAAACATTATTAATATTATTACCTTTACTTATATCGGGGATAAATTATAACGTAATTTTCTTATACGAAACTTATATAATACCTAAAATAACGGCTTATACTTATTAAATATTAATTAATGTTAGGATTCAGTGCGTTAGTATATAACAGCATTAGTTGGCCCGTATAACGCTTACCCGAATACGTTTTAAGTAAGCCCAGCGTACCCAACTTTTTAGCTAGCTTTTTGCACCTAGAATAGATATATTTGATATATAACTAGATAATATATATATTTTGAAACTAATAACAGTTAAATTAGTACTACAAATCTTAATATAATAATATTTTTTAGTTTTTTTAAAAAAAGGATCGTAGTAAAAGCTTTTTTATTTTGTTATTTTACAGTATATCGTTACGAAAATATAATTAACGCGTTACGAAATTTTAATTAACCAGCCTAAAGTTAAAGTAATTAGTAATAGTAACAAAAACGGATTTATTCGGCTAAGTATATATTATACGATAAAGTTTTGTTAAAACGATTAATTAATATTTTTATATAATTTTCGCGTCGTTTAGCAAAAAAAAGCCTTAGAATTTTAAAACATGTTTACGGATTTATTAAAGTCCTATTTTTATAAAAAATATTTTTACTTAAAAATGAAGTATTTACGCAAATAAATCGAACTATTAATTAATAAAGCAATTATTAAACGAAAATAAGGTTAATTAGTTAAATAGGATTAATGGGCCCTAAAGAAATAACTTTAAAGGACTTATATTATAAATAACTTATATAAACTAAATTTAAGCGTTTTAAAGCGATGCTGGCGAAGAAAGTTAATTCCTATTTTAATAGTGGGCTGTTAATAAAACCCTGAATATTAAAGCTAATTGGAATATTTAATAGAAACTTTAAAACTATTTTTAAAAGCCTAAAATATAACGAGAAACATAAGGAAAAAAGAAAGGTAAAAAGGACGCCTTTTTTCTTAAAAGATCTTATAGATTTTTAGCGGAATTTAGTTATAAATAGCTTACAAGTAAAGACGTTATTGTTATATTTATCGAAACGGTTTTTATTAATATACTTTGCGTCTTTGTTACAAGGTAACGGTAGACGCGGTAACGGGAAAGGCGGTAACGGTAGAAGAAATAATAATAGCTTTTTTTTATCGTTTAGCTTCTCGTTATCGTTTTCGGATTCGGATGTAAACTTGGATTCGGAAAATAATTTAAACGATTTAAGTAATAATAATCGGAAAAGACGTTATTATAACCGTAATAAGGAAAATAAATATATAAAAGTATAAGGAGAAAAGGGTTAAAAAAAGAAAACCCCCGCCTTTCGTTAAAAACGTGTCGATTTCGCCTTAAATAAAGAAAACCACTTAAAGGGCATTGAAAATTAGGAACTTTAAAAAATAAGCTATAAGGAAAAAATAAAGCTTTTTACCTTTAATAAGCTGCGTCAGGTAAAATCAATTACTAAAACAGTACGTCGGGCGCATTTAAAACTTGTTACCGAAATTAAAAAAGATTCGAAAATATTAAAAACTTTCCGTAAAACCTATATTACGATTAAGAAAGCCCGTTAACGCTTCCTTTGGAAAAATTTAAGCCACTACCATTACAACGGTAAGAATTTAATTACCTTTATTACGAAATTTTAAAAATTAATTAGCAAAAATAAAAATTACGGTATAAAAATAAATAAAAACTAATAGGTTACTATATTCTTAACCGCCGTTAAGGATAAGGTAAATAATTAATATCAAATAATAAATTCCGTATTTCGTAAAACCGACTATATAATTTATCACCTAATAAATAATTTTAATAACGAATTCTATTACTAAGTAAAAAAGGCTAAAAATAATAAAAACAGTAATAACAAACCTAAAAACTAAAGTTATAACGCTTAAAGTAACAATAATAACAAGGGGAAAATTAACGATAATAAACCTTTATAAAATACCAAGGGCGAATTTCTTTATTAAAACTGTAAAAAATACGATTACTTAGCTAAAGATTACCAAAAGCATAAAAAAAAACGGAAATAACAATAATTAACCAAACGGTTAACGTAATAACGGACGAAACAGTAATAACGGTAGATTTAATAATAACAATAATAACAATAGCAACAACGCTAACGGTTAGCAGTATTTATTAAAGGCCTATTTTATTTTAAACGGTTTAAAAAACCTATATAACCAGCCTCTTAAAAGATACAAAATTAAATATATCGCAAAAAGTTAATTAATCGGAAATAAGAAAAATTATAAAACTATTTAATCGGGCCATAAAAACCGTTAAACGCGCTAAGTAATAAAATAGCGTTTCAAAGGGGGTCGTAACCTCCACATAAAAAAACGACATATAATACCTTAAAAAGTTTAAATTTAAAAGAATTAATATATTCGAACTGGTATTACGTTTAAAAGCAGATATAAAATCGATTACGAAAAACTTTAATAAGGAATTTAAAAACGAATATATACGAAATAAAACTTAAACCTTAATTTTTTACTTCTATAATATATATAAAGAATATCGTAACGAAATATTACAAAATTCGGAAATTAACATATTTATTATATATAACGTTTAAAAGTACCTTTTAAAATAATTGCTAAATATACGAGATAAAATGTTTATAATTATTATAAAAGGAAAACTAATTTAGGCCGAAATAATTAATATAGTTAATTAAAACCTTAAAGAAATTAAAGGTAAATATAATTCGATCGCTTTACGATATATATTATACGTACTTATATTCCCGTTACGAATTTTCTTTAGAAAAGTTTTTTATAAACGAAAAAGATACCTTAACCGAAATTAACCATAATGAACGTCCTTAAGAAAAACTTTTTTTTTTAAATATACGAACGAAAAAAACCTTTTATAAACGACTTAACCGATAAAACCTAATAAAAATACGTATTAAAAATAGTATAAGGTAAAATAAATAAAATGTTAAAAACTTTATAGGCTTTTATTATTAAAAAAAAAATAATAAAAGTAATAGTAAAAAAATTTATTCTTTAATATTATCGTTTATCTTATTCTAATAATAAATTATTAGAATAATTACAAATATTAACTTAAACGAGATAATCGTTAAAGTAATCTATTATAAAATTTATAATTAAGATTAAATTTTTAAAATACTTTCGAAAAATACTTAGAAAAAAGAAATATACGTCAAAGAATTATTTTAATATAACTTAAGCCAAATTAAGCCCGTTACGATCGACGGTAACGTATATTATAACCTAATTATAAATAACGTTAGCCGTTACCGTATTTACAAAACGTACAAAATTAAAGATAAAATTTAATAAAACTTTTATTTATATATAATAAACGTAAAAACCAGGTTAGCCCTAAATAATAAAATAATTAAAATTTTCCGAATTAATAAAGGAAAGAAATTCGGAATAAATTTATTCGAAATCTTTTACGATACTGAAAAAATTAAATTAATTAATTCCAGTTGATAAAATTAATATTAAAACGGTATTCCGAAACGAAATATATAACTTATTTAAAATAGCGTTTGCGTTATAATTATATAAATATATATTTAAGGTAAAGTGCTATTAAGGTATCTAGCTATATATATACATACAGAGCTGATCCATTTACTAAGTAGTACACGAAGGATTGCACAGCGCGACCGGAAAGCATTTCCGAAAAAACCGTACCCCTTGGTAGGCCGGATGAAAAAACGTAATACAGGTTATGTAACACGGCAACTGACGATAAGATACACAATTAATTGATTGGTTCCCAAAGCCCCCAATCGCGGCTGGTTCAAAAGCCCCCAGCCACCTTTCAATTGTCGCCGACACGGTGACGGAGCCGAAGCCCCAATTGGTCTAGCTCCTCTAGGCTGGCGCCACCTAAAGGAACGGTAACTCAAGCTGGATTCGAACCAGCTGTCTTTTGTAATCCATCGCAATAAAGTGCCTAAGCCTATCGTAATTAAAAGAGACACCCAGGCTCGCAACTACTAAGCTATTAAGCCGTAAATATATATTTTAATTTATTTTTAAAATTACGTTATAAAAATAATAACTTATACGTTAAATCGTATTAATTAATTAATAATTAATTATATCATATTATAAAAATGTTATAATTAGATGTTAAATAATAGAAAATAAACTAATAAACCGGATAACGTATATTTACGTATTATCGGTAACCGTTATACGGTTCTAATCGACGAGAATTATCGAATTAAAGCCGAAAAGCTGGAAACATAAAATATTAAAGGTTTATTTTTAAGTTATTAAAGTATTTATAATTATAAAATCTAATTAATAAAAAACGGTCGTTTTCTAGTTACATTATATATACGAGTTTACGAAAAAATAAATCCGATAAAAAAAAAAGAATTACTTAATTTAAGAGACGTTATAAGGTTTTTACTTTTTTATATATAACGTAAATTCTATTACCGACCCCGAAAAAAAAGCGTTAATATTTATAATTACGATAATAATATCGTAATAAACGATTAAACGAATAACGAAACGAAAACCGTAAAACGGAAATAGGGTAAATTAAAAAAATTAAGCCCGAATTAAATATATATAAGGTATTTAACGAAAATTCCGAAATTATAACGGTTTTAATCTATAAAGGCGTTAATTTTTATCCGGGCGTCTATAATTTTAATTTCTTTAACGAATTAAAAAAAATAATTTTTACGGAAATTTAAATAACCGCAATATAATTTACTAAATTTACGAATAAATATACGTACGTAATATATTTAATAATAATATTTACCGCTTATTTAACGTAAATAACGACGGGTTTAATTTTAAGAAAATTATAATTAACTTTAAATAAAATATATAATTTAAGACTATTTATAAAGAAATTAAGAAAAACTTATAACGGGGAATTTTTACCTTTAAATTAAGAACTAAAGCTATTAAAAGTTATTTAATATATATTAAATAAGTTTTTAAAAAAATTTCTATTAACGGATAAATTCGAAAAATATAAGGTTCGTATTATTATACGTAGTTTTATTTAATAAAAAAAGAATTAATTATAATAGAATTACTATAATTACCGTATATACGGTATAGTAATATATTTTTATAACGTTCGTAACGGTTATAAAAAAATATATTTAGTAAATAATTTTATTATTATTTACCTAACGTACTATATAAAGGAAACGAATTTATAAATAAAGCGAATAGTTTTTGGAATTTCGTAATAATAAATTTAAATTAATTAATTATAACGTATAAGTAAATTGTATTATATTCTTCAGGCTGTAGTTCTAGTTATTCTAGTTCTAGGTTCCTTATTTCTAACTAGGGGGAAAGCAGCTAGATATAACCTTTAGCTCTTTTATCCTTGTAATCCTAGGACTATAAATTAAAGCTCTTTTAATCCTTTTAACCTTTAACAATAAATTACTACATTTACCGATACGCCCTCATGGCCCTAGGGTTGCCATAAAGCTATTCGGACCTCGCCGTCGCCTTAGAAAGTCTTTCCATCCGTTTTATACAAATCCTGCAATCCCTCCGGGATAAAACTAGCTTCGTATTTTGCATTACGTTTCTGTTTCTTCGGGCAATCCTTTGCCATATATCCGTATTTACCACAGATGAAGCAAACTGGCTGATTTTCCTTGTTCCATGGGGGTTTGTTCTATCGGTTCTGCTTCGCGTTGTAGCTGTTGCCACTTCCTTTTTTCCCTCGAAATTCGGCGACAAAATCGTTATACACCTGATTCACCGTTATGGTTGGGTACTAACGAAGCATTCCTCTTATTCGGCCCTTTGTAAGTCCAGTAACGACTGCTATGGGGGCTTCCTTGACGTTGGTAATAACTGCGGCGGCTAATTTGGCTTTATTAATATAGGTAAGCTTCGCCGAGTCACCGTTACGGTACCTAATTGTCATCAGGGTTACCCAGATAGCCGTTTTTTATATTTCCCAGTTGTTACTACCTCGAAGGCGATTCTTTTTATTTAACTTGAAATCGAAATTCTTCCAATCCAGGTGCGTATCTTTTTTCTTCCCGGCGTTTGCCCTTATTCGATAGCTTGGCGAACGCTTTTATCAGTTGTTCCATGTTAAAGCCATTCGGCTGACTTACGTCTTTTCCAGACGTTTTTTTTTTCCAGTTGCCATCTTGGCTCTTTCTGGTCCTCTCTGTAATTCTTTCTGGGGTTTTTTTCTTTCGAGAATCTCTTTTTCGAATTCTTTCGGATATCACCGCGTCGACGAGCCTCTGCTTTTAATCGATAACGGCCCTGCGTATGCAAACGTTTTACTTTCTTAAACGGAAGCGATTAAGGGGATTTTAAAGCTTTCTTTAAGGTCGAACCTTCGCAGATTTTTTGCTTTAAAGCGTCCTTACGCCGAGCCCGCCGTTTTTAGCTTTTTATACCGAAACGGAACAGTACCTCGAATATAATACAAAATAGGTAGATTAGGATGTTAATTTTGCTAAGAGATGGAACCAGAAGATGCTACCATGTGGACAAATTGTGTTGCATTTTTTAGGCTGTGGTTTTGGTTGTCCTAGTTCTAGGTTCCTTATTTCCAACTGGGGGGAGAGCAGCTAGATATAGCCTTCAGCTCTTTTGTCCTTGCAATCCTAGGGCCACAAATCAAAGCCCTTTTAATTCTTTCAACCTCTAATAATAAATTACCACATCTGCCGACATAACGTAATAAATTAATTTAAATTAATCGGATTTTTATTACTAAAGGTCTTTATATTTTCTTTATAAGTACGCGTATTATATTCGGGTTTACCGTAGACGTTGTATTTTTATTTTTTCGTTTAAATTTTTTTACGACGATTCCTTTCGGCCGTTATTAGCTGCGATTATTTACCATTACTTTTTTTCGTAAGAGTTTGTACTTTTTTTATAGTAAGTGTTCTTTTTTTTAAAAAAAAACGTTTATTTTTAGTTTTTCGGCGTTTATTAAAGATATGGTTCGTTTTATATAGTAGGCCGTATTTTTTCCGAAAAAAGGTAATTTCGTATAAAAGTATTAAGTTATCTTTATTAATAGACTAATCTATTTAATTATTGTAGTCGGCGAATTACCTTAATAAATTTTTTTTTATAAATAACGTTTTTATTAAGTTATTTCGGTAATATTTTTAGGAGTTTTCGTAAGTAAAAAAATAGCGGAATTGGTAGAGGTATATAAAAAAAAATAATTAATGTAGGTATAACTGGAATTTTTAATTGGAAAAGGATACGATTAGGATCGAATAAAATAAATTCCGGTTTTATAAATTTAGATTTAATGTTATCCGTCGTTATCGTAGTTTTCAACGCGTTATAAAAACCGGCGATAAAATTCTTTTTAATAATATAAATAACGTAACGTTATATAAGACCTTTAATATATAATAAATAAATACGTTTTAATACGGAAAAATAAGATACGTCGAAAGGTTAAAGCCGATAGGAAAAATAGGTAGGTATTTAAAATATAATAATATCGTTAATTTTGTAGTAATTTTCGAATTTAATAAAATAATAGTTTTCGTAACCGTTAAAAATAAAAAAAAGTTTCGAATTTTTAATAGGCGTTTAAATATATTTGTTAAAATGTTTAACTTATTTTAGATTTAGTTTATTTATTATCTAGCCGTTTTTGTTTATAGCAATTTTTTAGTTAAGTAGGAGTTGGTTATCAGTAAACCAGCGAAGAATGTAGATTTTTCCGGTAAGGACGATAAATAAGGGTAAGGCCTAACTTTTAAAGTTGATAGTTTGTATTATTATAGATTATTTTCGATTTTTTTGTTAGGTTTATTTAAGTCTTATGCGTTTTTTAATATTAGTAATAATTATGCCGGTTATTATAAGAAGTTTTATTAAAAAACTTATTTTATCGAAATTGTAAATATTCTTTTTTGCGATATTATATTTTACGATAATAATTTGAATAAGTTTAAATTATTTACGAAATATTTCTAGATTTTTATATAAAACTTTTTAATAATTTATTTTTCGATTTAATCGTGTTTTAAATTTTTATTACCGTTTAATAAAATTAGATATTTAGTTAACGTAACGCGTTCCGTAATACGTTAAGTAAGTAGTAAATTTGTTATATTTTTTATATATTAAAACCGGATAGGAAACGTTTACGTATTTAAAGTAAGGATATATTCGATACTCGATTTTTTTTCGGTTAGCGTTAATTTCTGCGAATTAAGAATAATATCGGTTTAGGGGCGTTTATTATTATATCGTTTATATAACGTTGTTTGGGTAATTTAATATATAGAATTAAATGTTATATAATTAAGTATTGGAGTTTGTTTTTTAATTTAAACGGTTAAATTTATTTTCATTTTTTATAAACTGTTTTATATTATTAGTATTGAGAAATAGATAAATAAAGTTAGGTAGTTAGAACGTGTTAAAATTTATTAGTTTCGTTTATAAATTCGTTTCGTTTATATAGTACGTTATATAATAACCTAAAGAAGTAAAGTTTTATAAAACCTTTTTCTTTATTATAGAAATATTTCGATATATATTTAAATTAAAAATAACGTTTTGATTTTAGGCCTAAGAAAATTATTAAATTAATAAACCTTTTATACGCGCTAAAGCAAGCCGGTACCGTATAAAACAATGCGAATAATATTTAATAAATATAGTTTTAAGTTATTATTTTTTAACGATACGATATATTTTAACACAAAAACCTATAACGTAATCGTTTTATATATCGATAATTTTTTACTTTATAGCCTTAATAAAATACGCCTAAAGGTTGTAACAGACGTTATTGCCGGCAACGTTCTAATAAATAATTTCGAAACGGTAAATTAATATTTCGGTATACGTATTATTCGATTATCCGAAATAAACAATGTCCGGTTCGATTAAAAATAATATATTAATAAGGTATTAATAAGTTTAGGTATTGATAATATAAAGGCAAAACTGACATTTATTATTAAAAAATATTTAAATTACGTAATACGTTATAAAAATAAAAATAAGAAGATATTTTTAATTATATTAATATTTGTCGGCAGATATGGTGATTTATTGTTAGATCGTTGAAAGGATCAAAAGGGCTTTGATTTGTGGCCCTAGGATTGCAAGGACAAAGGAGCTGAAGCTATATCTGGCTGCTTCTCCCCCCCAGTTGGAAATGAGAAACCTAGGACAGAACCACAGCCTGAAGAATGCAACACAATTTGCCGACAATATTATTAATAAATTTGACTTTTTTAATTATATAATTAAATTAAATAAAACGTTTATAACGTTTATATAAACGCAGTTTATAAGTAACCCGTTTCTTAAATATCGAAAATATATTAAACGTTTTTTAATATATTTACAAGGGATTTCGAACTTATTTATTCGATACCGAAAATTAAACGAAAAATACCATTATTACGTTTATAATAAACTGGGGTTATTTATAACAATTAATACGAATTTCGTAAATAATCCCGATATAGCTAAGTTTATTATTTGTTACATTTTATTTATAATGAAAAACCTGGTAATATAAATATTAAAATGATAGCAAATTGTTATAAAATATATTTCGGAAACTAAATACGTAATATTAGGTACTGCAGTTACCGAAATAATAAGCGTACGGATTTTTTTCGAAAAATTTAGCCTTATATATAAAAGCTTTATTATCGTTTTTAAAAATAATAACGGCACGAAAAAATGGGTTAAAAAAAGCGTTATATTACGAAAAAAAAAGGTTATATATACATTAAATATTATTATATACGCTAAGACATCCAAGAAAACCGAATAATAGCTAAATATCTTAAAAACGTAAAAAAATTTATTAACGAATTTATTAAATTATTGGATAAAATAATATATAATACACCTGTTATCAACTTAAGATTTAAAAACGTTTAAAAGATATTTAAGATTTAATTAAAATAACTAATAAAAAATAGTTCCGTTAAATTCCCTTTATTCGACAAAAAAGGCGTCCTTTTATTAAAACTTGTTTCTTATTATTAAAAACGATAACCGCGGTATTTTTCTACCGATTACTCGAAAATATCCGTTATTTTATTAATTTCAAAGTTTTAACTTTTTATAAGATTACCTATTTATATTTATCCATAACTTTTTACGTTAATTTTTACTTAAAGGTATTAATATCCTATATATAATTTATAACTAATTAATATCCTTTAATTAACCGGAAAAAAACCTTTATTAAATAGCCTTTTATAAAGAGGGATTTAAAAAGCAGCGATTTTAATTACTTAATAATGTTGCCGTTAGAAAATAAATACGATTTTTAAAATTATAAAACCTTTAATGTAGCAGGCTGGTATATATAAAGCGTTTTCCCATATTAACGCTTAACCGGGTCCGAAACGTTTCGGAAAAAATAAGTCTTACAGCCCGGCGCAGTTATAACGGAACAGTAAAATATGGAGGCCGGTTCTTTGATATAACGGGTTAATATAACGTATAACTTAAACCTTTACGCAAAGGCTAAGGGTTTAATTTTAAACCGTGCTAATTATTTTTTATTGTTTTTTTATTAGTTTTTTATCGGGTCTTTATATAAAAGTTAAGATTTAATTTCTAGACGTATTAGTTGAAGTTTTTTCTAAAGTTTTCGATTGTATATATAACGTAAAAGGGCGTATTAAAATTCGGTACGTTAATATATAATAACCTTAATTGGCCCGTATAACGTTTATCCGAACGTGCTTTAAGTAGGTCTAGCGCACCCATATTTTTAACTAACTTTTTACACCTAGAATAGATATATTTTAAATATAATCAAGTAATACATACATCTTGCTACCAATAACAGTTAAATTAGCACCGCGAATCTTAACAATTAATAATAAAAGCTATATAGTAAATAGAGTAATTTTAAAGCTTAAAAAAGATAAGAAAGATTAGAGAAATATATAAATATTAATACAAGTTTAAAGGTAATAACGTAAAAGAAATAAAATTTAACAAGCTTGTTTTAATTATTTAAATTAGTAGTTAGCTAATTAGACAAACTTAATATTATATTACAATACTTAGATTTTTAAATATATAAAGGTAATCGAATTCTTAAAATTTTATTTAAAATAAGAATTTAAAAAAACCTAAAAATAAGTTTAAAAAACGCTTTCCTTATATATATATAATTTTTATAATTTATATGAGATATAACAAGGTTTTTTAACTTTAACTTAATTTTAACCTATAAGATCGGTTTAATACTATAATTTTATTATCTTCTTTTTTTTAAAAATAATATATTAAAGAGATTAATACGCTATATACATAAATCGGCTACTTTAAAGTTCTTGTTAGTAATTTACTCAAAAATTATAACATTCTTATAAAAGCCCGTACTATATTCGAACTTACCGTAAATATTATAGTTCCGTTTTTCGTTTATAATGTTTTCTAGAAGCTAGCTTTAATTATTTATTATTCTTTTAATTATAACAGCTGATAAGTGCTTTTTTATAAATATTCCTCCTCTTTTAAAAACGTAATTCTTTGTTTAAAAATTATCACTTTTCCCCGAAAAAGAATATTTTCGTATAAAATTATTAAGTTATCTTTTATTAAAAAAGTAATCGATATAATTATAATTATTAAAGAGCTACTCTACTAATTTTTTATTTTTATTTATATCGTTTTTATAAAGTTATTTTAATAATATATTGAATTATTATAAAAATAGAAGCGGTTAAGATAATTATAATTTAATCTTTTAATATAAATAAAATATAGATAAACTTATATTAAATAACTTTTATTTTTATAAATCCGAGTTTAATACTATAAGTTATTATAGTAGTTTTTAACGCTTTATTAAAATTAATAATAAGAATCCTTTAATAAGATTAATAAAATTATATAATATACTATTTTTAATATATAGTAAATAAATAAGTTTTAATATTAAAAGGTTATCCCTAAAGGAGACGTAACCGTGCGACTAAATTATATAAATTAATAGATTATACAATCTCGATTACTAGGCATTATTAAAACTTAAGATTTTCGTAGTTATAAAATCGATTAAAGTTAAAGGGGGATAATTTAAAGTTCCTAGCCCTTTTTCCTAGCTGATATCTAACACTTTTAATCGTAAAACTGGCAAAAGGTCGTAAAGCAGCTATTTTATACGGACTTAAGGTTTACCGCGAAAAGTTTAACATCTCTTAAATTATTATATGCCTTCGAAAAAATTCCGCTTCCCAAACCAGCTAAAAAGCATAAAGTTGATTAAAGTCGAAACTTATTAGTATTACGTAAAAATCGGCTTCGAAATAAGGCTTTTCGTAACCGAAACGTATATTTTATTATTACTATAAAAATTGTTAATAACTACAGGATTCGAAACTATTAAATAAAATATTAATTATATTAATTATTAATATCATGATTTCGTATATTTAACTTAGCTTATATAATACGTCTTAAACTTAATAACCTTATATATAATAAAAAATATTAAAATATATATAAGGTCGTTAAGTTTAAGCCATATTATCTAGGCTAATCTAAAAATACGAAATAATTATATTAATAATTAATATAATAAATATTTTACTTAATATTTTCGAATACGGTAATTATTAATAGTTTTTACGATAACGATAAATTATACCTCGGTTATAAAAAACCTTATTCCGAAACCAATTATTATGTAATACCGATAAACTTCGACCTTAATAAACTTTATACCTTCTGGTTTTACGGTTTGGTAGGGGGAATCTTAATAACTTAGGAAATATTAAGCTTTTCGTCATAAATCTTAAATCCGTATAAGATAATTACTTTACGACTTTTCGCCAGTTTTACAACTAAAAATATTAGATATTAACTGGGAAAAAGGGCTAGGAATTTTAAACCAGCTACTTTTTTTAATTTCGATTAATTTTAAAACTTTTTAAACCTTTATTAATTAAAACAATTAAAACATACTGGCCAAGTCCGAATATAAAGTCCTAATATTCCGTACCTCCGGAATCTTAACGGAAACGGTTTCGATTACGTTACTTAAATAAAATAATCGGCCGAATAAAATATATCGATACCTTCATCGATATTAATAGCTTTTTCGAAAAAAATCGGGTTTTATTTTTAATTTTCGGATATAATTTAATTTAAAACGGTAAAAATAATCGATTTTTATATAAACTTATACTAAAAGATATCCGGTTTATAAAAGAATTATTAATAAAATTAAAAAATAACGACAACTAGTTTAAAAACGTCGAAATTTAACTATTAAATCGATATAAATTAAAAGAATACGAATAATTATTTATCCGGTTGCTCCGGATGACGAAAACCGTTTAAAATTCCGTTTAAAATAATGGTCGATAAGGGTATAACTGGGTAATTTATAAAAAAATTAAAGTTTAATAAAACTCAGTAACCGATAACATAATCTATTAATTTGTTTAATTTAATTCTACGGTTACATCTCCTCTTAGGAAAATATGGACATATATAAAAAAAAATATTATTAATTTTATCATAATTTAAAAATATAAATAAATAATAACTTTTATAGATAATTGTAAAATTAATATTAATTAAAAATTTCGTCATATATAGTTTTTAAATTTATTAAGTATATATATAGGTAATTTTAGGTAAACGTAACTTAAATTAACTTTTAAAAATTATCCCTTTTTAATAAAAACCGGGAAAACGTAATATAAGTTATAAAAATATCGTAATAAACAAACTAATTACGTATAATATTTAATTAATTAATTTCTACAACACCTAATAACGGCTAATCCTTAAAGCGTCTAACCACTTTAATTGTCCGCCGACACGATAGCGGAACCGAAGCCCTAAATGGTCAGCTTTCTAAGCTGGCTCCTCTTAGAAAACGGGGTCCTAAACTGGATTCGAAGAAGTTATCTCTTGCGCTTAATTACAATAAGGTATTTAAGTTTATTGCAATTAAAAAGATACTCAGATTCGCGATTCCTAATTGATTAAAACCTTTCGTAATTATGATTTTCAATAAAAGTTTCGAATTTTTAAAATATACATTAATATATTTATTAGATATTTAATTCATTCTTAATTCAACTATATTCGTTTCTTGAAATAATATAAGCGGCCTTATAAATTAAAGTTAAATACAATTTATTAATATAACGCAGATCATATTTATAAGTTAATTAATTTTAAGAATTAAGTAATACTGATATTAATAATTAAATATATATATATATTATATTTAAAACTTAATAATCAACATTAAAGTTTAATAAATACCTCATAACTAAATTATTACGAAATTAGGTAGATTTATTATAATAGTAAATAATATAACAATATATACGCATTAAAATATTTTTAAAGCTACAAGTAGAAAATAAGTTGAAAATTCGCATATAAAATTAGACAAAAATAATAGGTATAAAAAGTACTGCCGGTAAAAAGTAAAATAATAACACAAGAAATATACTAGATAAATATTGTAGGTTACGGTTAAATTTTTGATAATTTACATTTTAACGTTATTCTTAAATATAAAAGGGGTTTTTAAATTCTATTAGGTAAAAATTAATTAAAGATTTTATCGTTAAATTTAAGTAAATATATATAATTATTATTAAATAAAAAGTTTTATATAAAATCCAGTTATATAAAAGAGGTAATAGAATAACGTTAAATATTTGGCTTTTTAAAATCGAAGTAAATATAAAATAATATAATGCCTTTTATAAGTTAAATTAAAAGATAAAGTTAAGATGAAACCTTATATAAAATCTAATTTAATAATATTTAATTATATTCATTAATACGACGCGTAAATAATTCGTAACTTAGTTAAAATGAATAATTATTTAATATAGTTATAAAAGAATTTTAATTAAATAAAAATAAGTTATTAACGAATAGCGGAAAAGGTAGTAAATAAAGGTGAAGTTAGATTTTAAAAGTAAATAACTGATATTATTATTAATTATTTCCGATTTCTTTAATAAATATGTTGAGCTTTTTTATATTACTATTTATAAAAGTTTATATAAAAATTATATTTCGCGAATATTAGCAATATTTTTTAAAGTATTCTATTTTTATGTATTCGTTGAATAAATTTCAATTATTTTTAATATATTTTATATTTTATTTTAAATGTATCGTTTTTATTTAATTTAACTAAAAATTTAAGTAAGTGAAAAACTTGTTATAATATAATTAGTAACTAAAGAATCTATTATATTTCAATATAATAAAATCCTATAAATAATAATAATCTCTATAAAATAATCATTATGCTAATAATAGATCTCTTTCGATTAATATGAATTTTTAAAGTTATTACGGAGATATTATAACTTAAATAACGCTTTTTATTAAGAAGTCTTAAATTTTATTATATGAGAAAAATAATTAAATATGTCTTAGTTTTTTTAGAAAATATTTTACAATTAAATCAAATTAACTAGATTACTTATAAAGTCGATTTAATTATAATATATATTATTAAATTATTAACCTATTATTAAAATATATTGGGTGGGTTACGGGAAAACCTATTAAGATATAATATAAAATACTAAAGATTAAAAGATAAATATAAATATTTATTTATTTAAACGGCTCCGAAACTTAAAATTATAAAATCTATTAGTACAGCTTAATTAAAAAAGCTGAAATTTCAATGCTAAAAAATATTACGTTATATTTTGCTTAATTTACTTACCAGGTTTTAATAACTTATTCCGTTATTATTATATACTATGTAACGATTTTATAAAATAATTAAATAATTACTTTTCATATTTATCTTGTAAATTTTATAGTCTATTTAAAATTCTTGAAATATTAAATATAATAATTAAATTTAATATAACGTACGAGACAAGCAAACGAGTTATATAAACGAGCGAGCCGTTCGGACTTATATAATAAAATCAGATTTTTAAAAATTTATAACTATATTAAACATATATAAATACTTATAAAACTTTAAAAACGTCTTTATATCGATAAAGGTAACGTAGAATTAAATTGGCAAGAATTATACATTTAAAATTTACTAGTAATATTTAATAATTTATTTAATATTTTAAATTCTAACCTCTATTTTTTTCTTATTACAAAGAAAAATTTTAAAAGATTTAAAAAAAGAAATTAACGTGATCTTTATAAATTATTATTGAAATATGACAAATTTAATATTATTTAATAAAGGGATGGTTAAATTATATACTTTTTAAATATTATATATTTTCATTTTAAAAATAATAGAAAATAAGTTCTATCTTAGTAAAAGCGAGGTGAATGTTTTCTTTAATTTATATATAAATATTAAAGATATTAATATTTATTTTACTAAAGTTGAATAGAAGTTTACTATAAATTAGCGAAGGTATAATTATTTAAATTAAAGGTAGAGCGAATTCGACTTACTGGCTCATAAAGCTCGTTCGCTTATGTTCTACGTTATTACTTAACAAATATAAATATTTTAAATTTCAAATTTAATAATTAATTTAAATAATCATTTTGTAATATAATTATGATATTTAAATACTTATTAAATTTAATAATATCGCCGAATTAATAGGATTTAAAACGTTTTATAGTGTGCTCTTTAATAATAAATTACGAATATATATATATAATATTTATATATATTAACCTATTATATTATTATATAAACAAATAAATTAAAATATTAAACCATAAAATAATAATATATATTAAATATTATATAATATTAAAAACAGTTTGTAATTGTTTATAATTATTCGGACGGATATATATTATTAAACTTAATTAAAATAATGACTTATTAAAACCGTATCTTTATAACCGTAAACTTAAATATAACTTTTAAAATTATAAATAAAAATTTAAAATAAATTCTAAAATAATTAAAGAAAATAAAACGTTGTTATACTAAGACTAATTATATTAATTATTATTATTAAATTACGAATAATATAATAATATAAGATTAGTACTATTCGGCCATTTAGCTATATATATATACAGAGCGAATCCGTCTACGTAGTACACGAAGAATCATATAGCGCGACCGGAAAGTACCTTTTAAAAACCGTTCCTTCTTAGCAAAGCCGGATGAAAAACGTAATACGGGTTTTAAAATACGGTAACATTCGATAGTTACGTACATAATTAATTTAATTAGTTCCTAGAGCTCGTAACTAATTAATCTAATAGTCGCCGATATAGTAGCGGAGCCGAAACTCCAAGATGGTCTAGTTGTTAGTTAGCAGGGGGTGCTAAACGCACCTTATATACGGAAGGGCTCTCTTTAATCGGAAGATATATGTTCCGCTAATAGGTTATATTAGATTAACACGCGTACAAGAAGTACCCGTAACTAGCCCAACATAACAACATAACTAATATCCTTTATATTTAGTAATTAAAAGTTTTATTTATTTAATTCGCGTTATTATTAAATACTAAATTATTATTAATACGATATAGGTTATATATTAATATTAATTAGTCGTATATTATATTAATTATATTAATAACGATAGTATTAACGGTTTTTATTACTTATAACGGGTATAAAACTAGAACCGTTTTTAAGGTGAATTTTAGGTTAAAACGTACGTTTTTAATATATAAAAATATATGGATTTTAAAAAATTATTTTTATAACTTGTTAAATTATTAAAATCTAATATAATTTTATATTTAAAAAGCTATATCTATTATACGATACGAAATAATACTTTAAACGGTTTTTAATTTACATTTATATTATCTGGAGAAATTCTTAAAGGCTATTAATTATATTAATAATTAAACGAATATTTTAGTATAATAAGCGAAAATGAATAAACTCATAATCAGGATTTTACCGTATATATTTATAAAAATGGTTAATAGGATATTTTTCTAAAAAATTATAATAACTTTATAAAATAAGTTCTAGAATTAATATTTTTAACAATTAAAGAAAAAATATTTTTTCTTAAAAGGTTTTACGGAAATAATATATTAAATTAATTAAATCCGGTAGGGTATAAGAAAATAAATTTTTAATTAATATTTAGTCCTAATATTATAAAAAAATAGAATAAATTATAACATTAATAAAAAGTTATAACCTAAAAATAACTATATAAAGCTTTAAAAATAAATATAAAACTTATATAAGTTAATAATTTATACATTATATTAATTTATATTATAAGGATATAAAATTAATAACGATACAATTAATTATTAAAAAATAATACCTAATTTTTTAAATTACTAGATTATGATTTATTTACAACCTATATCGAAAAATATCAAGGTAACGTTTTTAACGTTTTACGGAATATTTGCGGATTTTTTTAATTAAAACGATTTTAATAAAAAAAATAACTTCTAACCGTAAAAACAATCCTCAAGGTATAAGTTAAGATAAAGTAATCGTAAAAGTGTTGATTTAAACCGAAACGCTAATAAGCGAAAAGGTTAAAAGTTAGATATATAGGAAATTTGTTATAAAATATATTTAAGCTATTTTTACAGATTTGTATTATTATTACGTATTTCCTAATAAAACCGCGGTAAATTTCAGTTTGAAAAATAAAATAGTAATATATATTTAAGGCCGAAATTTTTCCGACTAATTTAAAAAAAAATATCTTTTAAAAAATATAAAAGAATTACTTGAATAATACATTAATTCTTAAAAGAAATAAAACGTGGCCTAGTATAGGTTTTAATTTTTAATTAACGCATTATAATAAACCCCGCGTTTTATGTTCGAAGGAAATTTGTTTATTTTCAATTTAAGATTTACGATAAATAGGTTTAATTTTATTAATAAATATTTTAAATGATAAGATAATATTTTACAATTACGGAATATATATATATAATAGTTTCATTCTACTTAAATAGTACAGAAATATAAATATATTACTTTAAAGTTTTAATAGTTTAAAAATGTTATGTTTATAGGACGTAATTTAATATAAAGATTTCGTATATAATTTCGTATTTTTCCTATAATTCTAAAAAGGATGTATTGATAAAATAGTTAAAAGAATTATTCATTTTATTTAAAATAAATTTAAATATTTAATTATTACATTTATATATATATTAGAGTAATTTATTATCGAAATTATTAATATAATAGTTATTTATATAATTTTTAAAAATTATAAATAATAAATTTATTTTCGACCGGTAACAGCATTATATAATATTCAAAATTAAATTATTTAGGTTTCGAAAAAATTATATACTTATAATTTTATATAATAAGATCAGTTTAAAAGGATTAGTAATAGTTAAATAGTAAATATATAATAAGGCGAAAACTAAGAACTAAATATATTGCGAATTTAAAAGAAAATTAGAAAAATATAAATACGTTATATTCGTCACCGATAAACATTTAAGTTTTAGTTATCATATTTAGTTTAAAAACCGAGAATAAAATATATTAATTATAACGTTTTAATATTTCTTGAATTTTTTACACAATTTCTAATTTCGAAATATATGTTAAATCCTTTTTTTTAATATTAAAATTAAACCGGTAATATTCTATACTTAAGTGAAAAATAAAAATATAAAGCATTAAGAAATATGATTAAAGTAAAAATAATTATAACACGGAATATGGTTAAATTATTTTCGTTTTTAATTATATATATTTTTAAAACAGTGATATATTTATAGAGTGGTATCTTTAAAAATATATTATATAAATAGAATTTATATAAAGTTTATTATATTTATTTATCGTATAAAAATAACTTTATATCATTTAATGCAAACTCGTGTTAAATTTATTTCCAAATATATAACTATATGATTTATGTTATAATAATTACCGTTGTAAAAAAAAAAAGAAAAATTTTAAAAAATAAATTTTAAAACATAAAATAATTTCTTAATCGGTTACTAATATACGAATATTTACAGGATTTGAAATTTATTAATTAATAAAGTTATTATTATTATATATATATATAATGTAATAAATAACTACCTTTGTAAATAATATTAAAAATCTAAAAAAATAACCCTTTATACGTTACAAAAGAAAGTACAATGATTTGTTTAATAAGTAAAATTATTAAATTAAAATCATAAATATTCAATATATATAAATATATAAATAAACGCTTAAACGGAATAATTTAATTACCGGCTAAACAAGAGAAATAACTTAGGAAAATTATTAACGTAAATGATATACGGAAAAAAATAAACTTATTAGTACAAAATTAATTATCCTTATATAACCGTTATATTCGAATGATATTTATTTTTTAAATTCTTATTACTGTTAAGGTTTACCTTAATAATTATTATAATTAATACGTTAACGGAAAAAATAAAAATAATTTTAAATATTTTTATTATTATTTAACTTAAAATAACTGTAAAAAAGAAAAGTAGTTTACAGGTAATAAACCTAAACCCTTCATATATTTTATATTAAAAAAATAGTATCCGAAATATATAAAATATCAAAAGCTATATTTAATAGAAAACGTTTAACCTTTTTTATAAATACGTAGGATAACAGGCCGGTAACTGACGAAAATTAAAAAGCATTAATTACCCGAAATACGTATTACTTTAATCGAAAAAGTTATAATATTTGTTATATAAAAAGTATTTAAGTTATAAAACCGAATATATAAGAGTAATTTACTGTTAATATAGTAAAGTTATAAAAAACTAAATATATACCTGTTAAAAGATTATTCCGTAAAGCCCAATGGATTTATTTATATCGTTATAAAAACTACGATTATAAAAAATAATTAATTACTTTTTTACTAAAATAAATAACTTTTAAAGTATATATAAAATTATATTTCTAAGTTTAATAAATATAATTAGCTTTAAAAACATAAAGCCCGTTTCGTTATATAAAGCTATTAATAATTTAAAAATGTTTATAATCATATATACGCATTTATATTCGTTAAAAAATCATTTCAAACTTTAATCGTTATAACGGTTAAGTTCGATTTAAAGTTTATATAATATAACGTTATTAAAGTTTTCGTTGACGTTAATTTATTTTATAAAATGTATATAAAAACGGTTCTGAATTACTTTAAATATAAAAATGTTTTCTTAATTAAAAAGGTATTATATTAATTAAAGGAATTATTTTTATTATGGTAAAAAGATTATATTAAAACGTTTAAAAAATTAAAACTTAACCCCCTTTTTTACGAACCTTAATATTTTATTCGTTAAGGAATATCTTTTTTTTAATAACGATATTATTATACTATATCGCGAAAAGAATTCAGATTTTATCTATTAATTAATTTAATAAATACGGAAATAATATATCTTCATAAAAATAAAAACTTATAGTACTTTCTCGATATCGATATAATTAAAAATCAATTTTATAAATATTTAAATTATTTTAATCTAATTTTATAATTAAATAAAATAAGTTAAATTCTTTAAAAAATTAAAATAATTTGTTATGAAAGTTTGTAATTACCGTTGAGTTATTACTCAATTTTAATTTAATTTACTGAGGTTTTATTAATAAATACTAGAAAAATATCTGTTTTATTTTAATATAATAATTAATACGAAATCTAATGTAGCTTTTACTATATCTTAATTTGCCCGTTTTAACTTAAATCTTAATAACGTGTATTATAAAGTTATTAATCGAATCTTATTATATTTAATCGGAATTAACACGTTAACGTTATAATTCGGCAGGGAGAATTCGTTAAATATTTAAAATTATTTTCTTTTTACAAATAATACGATTAATCGAAAAAATATTTAACTTTACGTTATAAAATTATTTAAAGGAATAATAAAATAACGAGCGGATAAATAAACCACAATAATTATTTTTATAGCTAAAATAACAATGTTTTTTTTAGTAAGTTATAAAAAAGGTTTTGTTTCGTTTTTAATTAATTAATTAATTAAAACCATATGATATAAACCGTTTAAAAATTTTAAAATATAACTAAAATCAATAAATATTACTGAAATTTTCAAACCCTAGAAAAATATTTTGGGCATAATTTTTTTAAACAAAAATCAAATAATTAAAATTATTAAATAATATAAAAAATGATATCGTTTATAAAAGGTCGAAAAAATATTATTTCTTTAAAATGTAATAATATATAACGATTAACGCCATAAATATATTAAAGCGTTAAAGGGGTATATTAATTAATAAGGGGTGCTAAACGTATCTTATATAAAGAAGGGCTTACTTTAATCGGAAGAAATATATTTCGCTAATAGGTTATGCTGAATTTACACGCGTATAAAAAGCACCCGTAGCTAGCCGAATATAATAATACAACTAATATCCCCTATATCTAATACTAGTTCCTTTAAGCTGGCGCTATTTAAAAGAACGGTAACCTAAGCTAGATTCGAACTAGTTATCTTTTACGATTAATTAAAGCAGGGTACCTAAACCTGTATTAATTAAAATAAATACCCGGCCTAGCAACTACTAAGCTATTAAGCCAAATAATATCATAATATAAATTTAAATTATTAAATTAAAAGTTTTAAAACGGAAATTTTAACCATTATTATTAAATATATTACATTATTAGGGTCATGTTATTATATATTACTAAGTTGTTATGCTATAGACCTATTACACTTTACTATATCGGGTTAATATACTTATTTTTATAATTTATTATTATTGTTAAAAAAAACATTTATTTTTAAAGTTTTTTATAATTATAAAGTTTTAAGTTATTTAAAAAATAATTAATAGTAAATAAAAGCTAGAAAGTTATTAATTCGCGTATTAATTAACAAGTGCTATTAAAATGACCCCGATATTAACTATACCGAACCTGTATAAGACGGCTACTAGCGCGGCCTATAGCTATATAACAGTATGTAAAAATCTTTACCTAATTTCGTAGTATATTATAAAATTTAAATATTTAATATTAATTTCTAAATTCATTTAATATTATTATATAATGTTAGCAGTTACAGTAATTAAATGCAGGAATCTGGCGAATAGCGTATGGTTATTCTAGGAAAGATTAGAAAAGTCTGGGGGTAATTGCCTTTATATATCCGTTTGGCTGTATAAAGGATAATTCCTGGATAAAGGTTGTTTTAAATAATATCTATAGCTTAAATATATCAGCTACGGGTATTTAAAGGTATTAATTACCGATACGCCTTTTTGCGTTAAGTAATCTTATTTACGTAATTTTTTAAAATTAAATTTAAAACTTTAGGAAAATTTATTAAAAAGTTATTAAAATTTTAAATTTATGTAAAATTTAAACTTTTATTTTTATTATTTTTATTTAAAATAGGGCTACGTAATTAACCGTCATACTAAAAGACTGGTTTTTTAGTTTTATCGTTTTTTCGTAACCGTTCCGGAATACGGGATTTATTTTTTCCGAAATATTTCGGATTAAGCTGGGCGTTAATATAAAAAACGTTTTATATACGTTAATTTGCTGCGTTAAAAGTTTTATAGCTTTAAAAATTAGATTAAATTTTTAACAGTAATATTAATAAGTAATTAAGGTTATTGCTTTTTAGGTTTTTTTTATAAAAAGATATTAAATAAAGATTTTTTCCAATTAATTAAGAAGTATTAATTAGCTATAAATTATATATACGATATTAACGCTTTGAAGTAAAAATTAACGTAAAGGGTTATAGGTATATAAAAATAAGTGATTTTATAGGAAATTAAAACTTTAAAATTAATGAGTAAGTGAATGCTTTCAGGTAGTTATAAGAAAAATACTACGGTTATCGTTTTTAATAACGAAAAATAGGTTTTAATAGGGGAACGTTTTTTTCCATATAAAGGGAATTTAACGGCGTTATTTTTTTGACAGTTGCTTTAATTAAATCTTAAGTATTTTTTTATTTTTATTTTTTTTATTTTTTTAAGTTTTAAGTTAGTTGTAAACCGTTCGAAGTTTACTTTATTAATTGGTTTTATAAGTCCGTTAACAAGATTATTTTTGCTTTTTACGTATTAAAAATAAATATTTTTTTCGGATTTTCTAACGTACGTAATAATAATTAATTCGAATATACCGTTTTTTTCGTATTATCTACGTTTTTTTTATTTATTTGAACGTATTTCTATTATTTTTTAAAATAGGAATAAGATTATTAAATATAAGCTTTAATTTTATTAAGATGTTTTTAATTTTAACTGCTTTTATAATTGCTGTTTTTGTTTTTACGTATTTTATTTCCGCAATATATTTATTAATAATATTTTATAATTTCGAAATTTTTAAAATAAGTATTTTAATTATAAAAAATTTATATCTTATCGTAAATTTTATTATTTTATAATTATCCGTAAAGTTTTTATTTATTATTCCCAATAACTTTAAGTTATTATATTTGTAATGTAAATAATTCTTTCGTAATATCCGGTATCGAAAATATATGTTTGCTATACCGTTTAAATAATTCGGCAGTTTTTTAATATATTTTTAGTATTTAAGTAACGAGTTATTTATAAACCTTGTTTAAGTTAACGTTATAAACGTTATATTTAGTTTATTGATACAATTTTAGAAATTGAACTTTTTTACCAGGTTCGTATATTTAAACATTCTTTTTTTTTTTTTTTTTTTTGGTTTTTACGTTGTTGTGTTTTATAACGTATTTTAAATGATTTTTAACGAATGGTATAGGTTTTTTTATTTCGTTTAAGTTAATTAATTTTAATAATTTTTTAATATATTGTTATTAATTTAACTTAATATTTACCGTTAATAAGAAACGGATAACTCGTATATTTAGGTATTAGTTTATATTATATAAGTTTTTAACTAAAACGTTCTTAGTAATTTTTTTAACGATATCTTTAAAATATTATTTGTTATAGTTGAAAAGTAGGGAGTTATTTACGTATAAGACCATAACGTTTTTTATTTTGAGATTATAATATATCGCGTCGTCCGAAGTTAACGGATAAAAACTTTATTTTGCAAATATTTTTCTTATTTTTTCTTATTAAATAGTTTTAGTTTACTTAAACCGTATAACAAGTTTATTAATTTAATAACCTTTTTAAGGGAAAACTTATATTTTTTTATTTTGTTAATACGTATTAAAATATTTCTTTAATATCGGAAATTATTCTATTTAAATATTTTTTTTAGCTTGCCGTTTAAATACGTAGTAATACAATTTATTTAGAATATATATTACTTTAAAAAGCCTGTTAACGTTAATAAGATTTTTTAATATATTGTTTTTACGATATTTATTGCGGTTTCGTTATAGTTAATTTTTTTTTCGTTATATAAATCCTTTTGCATAGATATATGCTTTATATTTGTTTAGCTTTTTCATAGACTTATAATTCTTTTTTAATACTTATTTAGCATTAATAAGGTGCTTTTAAGTAACTTCGGTAAAAAGCGTAAATTTAAAGATTTCGCGTAAAAGGTTTTTCTTAATTTTTATAAAGATAGCCTTAAGCTATATCTTTCGTTTTGAGCTTTTTATAACTTCCTTGAAAAATGGGCCGTTACTAATAATAATAAATAACTTATAAATATTAATATTTAATATATTAATTATTTGCTCGTATTTATAAGCGTTCCGAATAACTTAGTTACCGTTTCTAAAATTACTTCTACGGTTTTCATCGTTATTTAACCTTAATAAGTTAAAATAAAACATATGTAAACTTTTTTCGTTTTCGTTTTCGCCCTTTTAAATTAAGGTTAACTTTAGTTTTTGGATTAACTTTAAAGTTTTATCTGGGGCCTTTAAGGTGTATAACTTGGGGACAGTTTTTTTTGGGCGTCCTTTTAAACGTTTAACCTATTTCGTTTTTTAGTCCGTATTATTTTTTAAAATGACGTTAATATTTTTATTTTTTATTTTTACGTTTTGCTTTTAACAGCATCTTAAACGTTTTTATACGGGCTATAAAATTAATCGGGTGATATTTTTAAGGTTAAAGGGTTTACTTAGCTTTTTTAAGTTTTCGTAAATAATAATATATGGTGTTATAAGTAATTTACCGCCTTTTAATAGCTATATTTTATAATTATATATTCCTTAATAACCTAGTAGTATTTCTTTTATTTTACGGGCTATTAATTTTTTTGATTTAATTCGATAATTTTAATTAATTAGGACTATATATTTATTATTAAAGATTTAGAAATAATCGTTTTCGGGTTTATATAATTTATTCTGTTCGAATTCAATTTTAAAGTATTCGATTAATATTATATCTTTTACCGTAAATTAATTTATTTTATTAAAAATATGCGTTGTTATTTTTATTACAAAATTTTAACAATTTTTAAGGATTTTTATTTACGTAAAGGTTATATATATTTTATTTTATAAAAACTGCATTTTCCGTTTTATAATTCCGTTTTAATATTAATTATATACGTTAGAAATTATTAGTTCGATTTCTTTTATAATATACAAGTTTTTAATTATTATTATACCGAATTTTTTACTGCCGTTAAGGTATAGGATTTATATCTTTTTACGTTTGTTTTTTTCGTTAATAACGTTTTAAACGTTTTGTAATTTGCGTAATATATACGTATAGGTTTTATTAGATTTCGTTTTTATTTTTGAACGAATAGTATTTTTTATAACGCGATAAGTTATTTTTAATAAGGTTAAAGTATCTTTTGTTTTTAATATTAATAAGTTTAATTAACTTTACGTGATATTAAATAATTTCTTTTATATATATCCCTTACTTTAAAGGGTTATAAACGGTATTTTCCCTATTTTCTTTCTTTGTATATTATATAAGGGATATATTTATATTATTAAGGTTCAAATTTATTTTTATAAATTCTTTAGTAGTTTATATTAATTGTTCGATACTGGCGTAATAAAGGCGGCGGTATTAAAGGATAATTTTTTTATAACTTTTTCAGTTTTTAAAACTTTCTTATTTTTAAAGGCGTTCGAAAGTACGCGTTTTAAGTTATTTATTAGGTTATTATTATTTTCTTGACCGGATATTTCTTTTAATACGTATTTTTATTAGTAATTTTTATCGTTTGTTAAGTCCGGGGCCTTAATAATAAGTTCCGGCTTTTTGTAAAGTTATAAAAAGAATCCTTTTCGAAAATTATTAATGGTTAATAATTAAATTCCGTCAGGGTTTATTAAAACGTTGCGATTTAAGTAACCTTTTTTTCTGTAAAATATTTCTCTGAAAATATTTTTAAAGAAAATCTTTAATATATAGCGTATATTTAATTATAATCTCGTTTTTTTATCAAGCTTTTTTAAGGGTTATTTAACGATATTAATAAAAATAGTAATTATAAAACCTTTGCCCGTTATAATTTAGATTTCCCTGGATTTAATATTTATTATAGTTTTTTTTAAAATTATTAATATTATTTATAATGTTAACGTTCGTTTTTAAATTTTAAAGTAACTTATTTAGGTTATTTCTGTAAAAGAAATAACTATATAAAAATATAACGTTTTTATAATAGTTTTTTAAAGCGTTCGCTTACTTATAGCTTAAAGTAATTAATTGCTTAAGTTTTAAGGTATTTAGTTATTAAGGCTCCCCGGGATTTAAAACGTTTAGTTATTAAAGCTCCCTGGGTTTCTTTTTAAATTATTTTATTATACTATTATATAAGGTCCTTAAGTTGTTGTTTTTTAACATAAGCGTTCAAGGTTTTTCCGTTTAATTAGTACCGATTTTTCAAGCTGTTAGGATTAAATTATTTTTCGTTTTTGTTATTATTAGGGACGTTACGAAAGTTATTACTTTAATTATTTTGTCTATTATGGCCTTAACGTTAGCTACGTTTTCCTTTTTTTTTTCTTTTTTTTTGCCGTTTCTTTCCTTTTGCGGCTTAGGGTAATTTTTCGCTAAATGTCCGTATTTGTTACAGTTAAAGCAAAGTGGCTTTTTGTTCTTATTCTGTACGGGCCTGTTATTTCCGGAATTGTTATTATTTCCTTTTCCCTTATCTTTTTAAGCGTTATAGGACTTCCTATTTTTTTTATTAATGCGGTTATGGAATTCGCTATTAAAGTCGCCGATTAACTGCTAAAAGGAGTAATTAGTTTGTTTAAATATTAATTAAATCGTTTTATATTAGTTACTAGCGCGATTCTTTATAGTAATAAGGAATATAATAATTTATTCCTTTAATCCGAGCTTTATACTATAGCTTTTAACCTCTTATAACAGTTTTTAATATTTCGTAATAAATTATACGGGGTTTTTTTTATCGTATATAATCTTGTTAAGCTTTTTCTATAAGGACCTTTATCTAGTTTTATTTGTAATTACGTAAATCTTCTTAAAAATTCTTAATATTTTCGTTTTTTTCTTAATACCTATAATTAATTTTATAAGCGCTTTTTTATACGTTTTAATAATAACATTTACGAAACGTAATTAATTAAGTTACTTTAACTTTATTTCGTCCTTATAGTTAATCTTTTTAAAGGCTAAAATTAAGGCGTTATTTTAAAGTTTTTAATTTACCCAACTTATTAAGTAATTTTTCTTATTTAGCGAAAAGTTAAAATGCTTTTAACGTAACTTTATATTATTATTAAATTTCTTAAAATCTTCTTCTTTTTCTTTTAAACGAACGCCTAATTCGTTAAAGTTATTTAAATTACTAAAACTTAAAAAGCTATCAGGGATATTAAGGGAACTATTACGACGGTTTTTTTATTTTCGGGAACCTTTAAACGAATTTAAAGATAACCTATTCGAATTACCAAGATCTTTACGTATTACATTTTTTTCTTTACGTAACTTCTTTTTTCTCGCTTTTTTCTCTTTTTAACAAATTAAATTTCTTAATAAACTACCTTCTTAATTACGTTTCGACTTTTCTTAAAGGATTAATTTTTTTATTATTATTTTCGACCGCGATAAAAGCTTTTTACGATTTTCCCGCCTTTTAAACATTTCGTAAAACGCTTTTGCAAATATTCGCGTTTCGTAAACTCCGTATTACTTTTAATTAAAATGTTTTTTATTAAAATACGTTCAGGTATTAAAATATATTTAATAATTGCTTTACGATATTATTTATTCGCTTTATTATATGGTTCCTTTTTTCTTAATAAAACTTCAAATTTTTAACTTTATTTTTGATTAATATATATTTATATTCCCGTACTTTGATATTTTTCTTAATCCTATATAAATTAATATCTAAATACGCGTAAAACTTATTTAATTCTAATTACAGTTATTATTTTTATATAAAGGTTTTATATCGGTTTTTTAATTATTGCTATTAAGGCAATAAAGTTTTTTCCGATAAAATCTCGAAAACAAATCTTTTTTTTACCGTTACGTTTATTATAAATTTTTATTTTTTCCTTTTATTAGAAAATTTTTCGTTTTAAAAACTTTTCTAAAAGAAAAAAAAATTTTCGTTATTTGCGTATTTTTTATCCCGTATAAGGATAAAACCCTTATCGGATAAGCTACTTTACTCGGCTGCAACAAACCACCTTGGAATACGTTTTTATTATTTATTTATTATCGTTAACCGCTTATTTTTTTCTTAAATTAACTAAATAACTCCCTTTTAAATCTTGTAATTTTTTTTAACTTAACTTATAATTAATTATTTCGTTTAACGTATTACGGTTACTAATTAACTAAAAAATAGTACTATATTAACAATTACAGTAATTAAATATAAAAATGTAGTAAATAACGTATAGTTATTCTATGAAAAATTAAAAACTCTGGGGGCAATTGCTTTTATATATACGTTTAACCATACAAAAGATAATTTATAGATAAAAGCTATTTTAAGCAGCATTTACAGCCTAGACGCACCAGCAGCAGGCACCTAAAAGTTCTAATTGCCGATACATAATTTAATAAATATACTTTTATTTAAATTGTTTTATTATTATTTATTCCTATTTCTAATTATTTTTAATTTACTATTATAATACCGGTTTTAAATTAAAGTTTTTATAAATCCTAGTTATTACGTAATAATAATTAACTTTTACAAATACTTAGAGATATCATTATTAATATAAACTCATAGAATTAATTTTAATAATTTAGTAATTAATTTAGCCGTTATATATAATAGGGAAATAAAATTTAAATATATATTTTATTATAATTTAATTAAAAACGGACTTAAAGATAATTAAGTTAAAAAATATAATAAAAAATAATTTATGACAATACGTAATTAAATTACGTTACATATAAATAAATTACTTATATAAATATGTTATTTAGTTTTTAATACTTTATTATAAATATTATATTTCCCTTTTACAGTTTAAACTATTTTATAATAATTATTGTTTTAGAAAAACGCACCCTTTTCGTTTTTCGGTATGTATTAGGCATATAATTCGTTTCGTAAAAACAATTTTTTTTCAAAACCGCACTCTGTTATAAATCTATTAAACTAATTTTATATACAAAGTACCTTAATAATTTTTAATTTTTTTATAAATAATATATGTTTAAATAAAAAAAAGAAAATAAATAAATGAAAATTAATAGCGATTAAATATAAATATAATTAAAATTAAATAAGACATATTACGATATTTAACTGTTTAAAAAGAAAACTAAATAAATATATAAAATATAATATTACCATTAAATATAAAACATATTTCGAATATTTAATATATATTTTAATAAATTTATTAAAATATTTAGTTTCTTTTAGCTTATCATTCCTTATTTATAGTATTTTATCTACAAACTAATTCTTTAATTAAATTGATATAATTTAGCGATAAATTAATAAAAATAAACTGTTAATAAAAATAATAAGTTAAAATAAGGTTAAACTTTAAATATTACTATTTTATTTTATTACAAATTAGTTTCGATTCTTTTAATAAATGTCTTTAAGTTTTTTACGTTATTTAATATAAATACTAATTATACCGGTTATTATAAAACACTTTATTAAAAACTTTATTTCGTTAAATTTGTGAAGTTTCTTTTATAATATCGTATTTCGTAATTATAATTTAAATAAGTTTAAAGTATATTCGAAATATATTTAAATTCTTTTATTATTTAATATAATTAAAGATATATTTAATTTTAATATATATTATAACGTATTAAATAAATACGAAATTTGTTAGAGTTTTAGTGTATTAAAGTTAAATAAATAAAAAGTTAACATCTTTAAATTATAAATTCGGTCGATAACTAATCTTTTTTCGGTTAATGTTATTTTTAAAATTAAAAGGAATATTGTTTCGATAAATTTTATTAGTATATTTGTTTTTTAATATAAATTCCAGAATATTATATATTATATACTAACGTTTATAATTAAAGTTCAGGGTTCGTTTTTTAATAAAAACGAGTAAATCTTTTACTAGTTCTTTATAAGCCGGTTTATAGTATTAATATTTAAAAATAAAGGATTAAAATTACGTAAATAAATTAGAATAAAAAAGAAAAATATATTTAAATAAGCAATTTATTTGTATAATAGGTCGTTTAATTAAAGCTAATTAAATATATTTAAATATTATTTAAATAGAATTTAGTAAATATATATAAATTAAATAAAGAAAAAGTCGGTATTTAATTATATCAGAATTTAAATAATATAAATTATTTATTATTATTAAAGAAATTAATGTACTATATAAGCGAGCTATATATATTTTGGTATTTCGCAATAATTAATTTAAATCAATTTTATTTTTTGTCGTTAACCGTATTTACAGCTTTAAACTAGTATACGTATTATATTAAGGTTTATTACGGATGTTATATTGTTATTTTTTCCTATTTACTTATATACGATAATTATTTTTAATAATTATTAACAGTATTTTTTTTGTTATTACCTTTTTTACTGATCGAAAAACGTATTTAACCCGTATAATAAGTGTTTTTTTTTATTAGAAACGTTTATTTTAATTATTTAAGTACGTAAAATCGAATTATTTCTTCGATAAGTTCCGCAATATACCTTTTAATACGCCTTAATAAGCTTTATAACCTTGCCCCGTAATTTTGTAACGCGTTTTTTAATAAAGTTTTATATCGAATATTTTCTACATATTAAAACCGGATAAAGAATATTGGCATATATAAATAAGGAAATCGGTCGGTAATTGTTTTTTTATTGGTTAACATTAATATTATCGAAAGAGGGGTAATATTAACTTAGGTACGTCGGGGGGTAATTGGTTATATAGGGGTTTGGAAAAAGGAATAATAATATAACGTGCGTAATAAGTTTTAATATATTACGTATATTTGCTCCAAACTTATAAATATAATTCGCGAAAAAGAAATACCCTTAATTAAATTAATTAGATTTGTTATTGTTAAGTTATTTAGATTAGCTATTACGAGGTGCAAAAAGTGTATAGCTCGCTTATATATACAGTTCGTTTATGTAATACGTTAAGTTATTTTCTTATTTTAATATTATTTTATAACTATTAATATAAATTACATGATTAAGTTTACTAGTTACTTAAATAGTTTAGCTGTTTTATATCTATAATAAATTTCTAAACTATTCTCTTTTTTAAAAGAATTATTATAAAGTTTAAATAAAAACTTAATATATAAATACTTTAAATGAGCCTTAAATATAAGTATATATATATATATATATATTAATATTTTTTGTTTTTTAAATAAATATTACAGCTAATATAATTTAGATTACGTTTAAAAAATATCTACCCGTAACGAGTTTATAATTATAACGTAATAACTATAATATTACGGCTTAATTTATTATAAAACCTTTAGTATATATATATATCTGTAAGCACATTAATAATTCCCTATATTTGCGATTATTCCATAAATATTTAATCTTAGTAGCGCAATAATGTAGTACTGCGATAATATAAACTATATACGAGTAAAAGAATAACCGGACAAGTTTTAATAATAGCAAATATACCGTTTAAAATTTTATAGTAAAATATTACAAGCGGTAAGTATTATATTATTAAAATTATAACAGCGTTCCGATTAACAGGTATATATAAAATAAAAATTTAAACTTAAATAAATAATAATTAAATTAAACTTAATTTTACTCGGAAAATTATATTTACGGTAAAAAATCTTACCTGAATTTTATTTCTTTGTTATTTTATTCTTTTTTATTATTATTTATTCCTATAATATTTATACTCTTTTTTAAAAATATAATACTTTATATATAGATATATTATCTTAACCGTGAAAACTATTAATCGTTACCGTGTTCGAAAATTCTGGGTATAGTATCTATCGTGTTAATTATTAGTGTAATTACTTCGTATCTCTGGCTCAGCCTGGATAATACGGCTTGAACCCAACGACCTTGCATAATTAACTAACTTATATACATAGCTAGATACCTTAATGGCACTTTACCTTGTATAATTAACTAACTAAAATAGATATAAATAAACGCTTACCCGTATAAGATTAATTAAAGAATAATAAAAATAATAAATAATTTACAAATTATATTCTTAACGTTCACGATAAGAATTAAACGGTTAAGTATTAAAAAAATCTCCTTAATATTTTCCTATTTAAATTATTAACAAATTTATTTAATTATGAAACTTAAAATAATTAAATGAAAAGAATAAATAAAATAAGATATATGATTGATAATATACGACTTTATAAATAGATGATAAATTTTTAAATTGTTCCCTATTATAGTTTATTATTATTATAATATTTAATATTATTTTATAATTTCGAATTTTACTTTTTTATTAATAACTAATTAAATAATATGTATAAACCTAGTTGAACAATATAAAATAAGGCCTGAATTTACAGTAATAAATTTTATTAATAACTTTTATTACTAATTTAATTTATAAACGGTAAAATATTACAATTTTTATTTTATGCTAAAAACGCATATAAAATCTAACCTTTCACTTTTTTAATACGTTATTAAATAACCTAGTTATTATATAATCTATAAATAATTGTTAAAAAACCGATTAGTAAATATTTAATTAAATTAGACAGCCCTTTATTTTTATCATTTGTATTGGATTTATAATAATGCTTTGAAAATATAGCGATTTTAGCAATTTGTATGGGAAAATGGTGGCGCGTTGGGGGGGGCGTGAGGGGGGAGTCCGACTTAGGGCTTGAATCTAGATAACCTTGCATATAAGGATATATAGTATAACGGCTGGGCTAGTTAACCAACTATTAAACCTAGTCGTACAGTTTATGTTAGCAGTAGTGTCGGGTACCTCTAAAGTAATGACTGTAAGTACTAGTTACGTCTAGTAATAGCAGATAACCAAAGGTAATCTGGGTAACCCAAGTCGTATTATAAGCTGATGCTATGTAGATTATAGGAAAGGTAACGAGCGTAGGTATATGTAAAGGGTCTTCTTGGTTTTATTACTTGATTGAACGCTCCCCGTTCGACCAGTGGTTGGATGTGGTCGAGTCGACCTTGTTCGGCCGCAGGTCGAGTGTAGTCGAATCAACTCCGTTCGACCATTTGTGGTCACCTGATTAATGGGAGTTCGGGGAGAAACCTTTTGTCTTGTCCCGACCGTTTCCCTGGCCTCTGTGCATCGGGCCAGAACATATAAGATGAAACTACAATACCACAATTTGTTATTAGGCCTTATTGATGCGGTTTAGGTATGTGTATGGGTCTTTTTCCAATTAGGTTAGCGAGTACTTTAAGCTATAATTCTTTTTAACGCCCTAGCTATAACTGCGCCGTAAGTGCAGCTATAACCGCAAAAATAGGGCCTGGTCCCGTTAAGGTAAATATTACGAAGGTCTTTTGTCAATATGACTAGTCAAGTTACTTCTTAATTAACGTAGAACATAAGCGAATGGTCCAGTGTAACGAGTCCACCCCGCACCACACCGCCAAAGGGCGAAAAACTGGCGATTGATCGCAATTGTAGCAATCAACGGGATGCTTATAGCTGTATATATACTCCAGCATAGTACATGTTTGAAGAACGTCCGCTATAAGGGGCCAGGTCGCAATACGTTACTCCTCTTTTAATGGCTTGTCCCCAAGCTAATAGGTTGCAGCTATCCAGCCCCTAAGACCTACCCCGTATTGCCCACCTATACGTTTCGAAGGAAAACCATATTAGTAATAGCAGCCCCGGGGATCGAACCTAGTATCGGTGCTATCAGTTGATGGCGATTAAAATGTAACCGCTGTACCCCGCACTTTAACACCAAAGGGCAAAAGATTGGCGGTTGATCGCAATTGTAGCAATCAAGTTAGTGCTTATCTGACGGAGGGCCATAGGGCGTTAGTCGCAACAATTTTTCAGCGGGCCAATTAGCTTAAAACAGAAGCCAACTAACGCTAAAGCGTACTGTAACCGCCTACCAGGCCCATTAAAGCTTTCCTTGCGGAAGCTGATTGGGTCAATGTGGCGAATAAAAAAAAAGAGATTTGCTATTTGTGCTGTATCCCCCTTGCTATTCGTGCTGTGTGCCCCACCTTCCAGCTGACATACACCTGGCATAGCTGTCAGTTTCCAACTAGTTCCACCCTAAGGGCCAGTTCGTAAACTTTCAGCAACACCTACTTGTGGGGATTCAGAATCAGTTTTAGCAAACCGTTCGGGTCGTTCAGAACCAGCTATCTCCATATATTTTCGCTAAAAATGGCTGGTTTTTTTTAGCAGGTCCGGACCAATAATATTCATTAATCCTTTTAAATTTCCTTTACTTTAGATTTAATTGCTTTCGAACGTTAAAAACGGCTTATTAATAACGTATAAATAACGTTAAAAACCCTGTTTTAACTTTAAGCCGTTTTTTTTGCTGTATATTTTGGTAACGCTATAAATAAAAACTTCCGTAACCGTCGTTTTACGATTTCGCAATTGTTTTTACGGTTTTGTAATAATTATCAATAATTATAATCGTAATACGGAAAAAACGCTGTTATTAACGGAAATAATTTGTTACTATCGTTACTTCCTTTACAGCCTTTAACTGCCGTAATTAATACCGTATTTAAATATATACAAATAATTTAACGGGCCTTAATTATATATTCGCAATATTATATTTAACGGATAATCGTTTTCGAAAAATCATAAAAATAAAAAAAAATACGTATTACGTATTACGCAATTAACTGCTAACGAATACGGGATTAAAAACGTTACGGATTTCGGTAAACGAAAAAATAATAATTTTTTTTCTATATCGTAATTTAAAATTCCTTTATTCGGGTTATTTCGGATCGTTTTATAAAAAATAATAATACCGTTTATCGTACGTTTTATTAAATCCTAAATGTTTTTATAATATTAATACGTATTATTATTAAATCTGTTAATAATTATTTTTACCGCAAAATCGTAAATAACGGAAAGTTTTTCCTATAGTTTAATAATATATCAAAAACGCTTGATAATATTTATTTTAAAGTTAAAATCGAAAATAACGCTTTTAAACGAAAAATATAAAAAAACCGTAAAAAAAAATTATTAACGAATATATTAATTATTTATAATTTCGATAAAAAATTTATTTACGTATTAACGGGTTAAATGGGTTTTATAAATAATGCCAAAATTTTTAATAACGTAATTAACCGTAATAATCTCGTTATTTTTAAATAGAAATATATATTCGGTAATGTTAAGTATATTATTAGCAAGTAAATTTTTACTCCGTATTATAAAACGTAATATTATTTTTAAAAACAGGTATAAACCTAGTTAAAATTATATATTCCGGAAAAACTGTACAATTTAAAGTATATATAATTACGGAACGCTATTAAAAGGGCTTTCGGTAAGTAAAAAAATATCTTTAAAATTTTTAAAGAAATTTTTTTTTTATTTACGTATTAATACGATAATAAAGGTAATTTACGTTATAACTAACTTTTATAATTTCTTATTAAAATATAATATAATAAACCTTAACGAACCCGTAAAACTGGATAAAAAAACTTATATTAACGATAAAAATTAAACAAATAACTTTTTATTCGCAGAAAAGTAAGGCGGTATATCTTTATTTATTATAGGATATCGTAATTAAATCGTAAAAAAAATATAAAATTCGTATTTAAAATTTAAAAAGGATTAAAAATAAAGGTAATTAAATAAAAACGTTATTATTATTATTATTATTGTTATAAATTAATTAAAAAAAAACTTAATATTCGGATATAATAAGGTATAATTTTTTTAAAAAAAATATAAAAAATTATTTAATTTATTTATTATAATTATTTAAATGCTGCTAAGTAAATTACAAATCCGAAATACGTTAGTTTTATATAAGGATTTAACATTTTTTAAAACTTAATTACATTAAATAACATTATATATAACATTATAACGAAACATATTAATTCGGAAAAAATTATTTTTAAAAAAAAACGTTATCTTTTTTACGTTATTTTCCTTTAGTTATTTCCATTATTTTAACATTTTTAATATACCTTTATAGCTTTATTTCCGTATTATCTTTATTATTTTTATTATTTTTATCGTTTTTTGTATTTAAAAAACTAGTAATATCTTTATTTTTATCAGAAATAACTTTTTCGTTATTACGCGTAATATTCCTACGGTTTAAACTCCCGTTATTTTCGAAATTTCTAAATTATTAAAATTTTAAATTATCGTTTAAGCCGATAAATATAATAACAAGACGGTTTTTACCCGCTTAAACCTGGACGACGCAAAATAACGTATAATTATTAAATTAATCGGTATAGGTATTATTAAAAATTTTAAAAGTTATTTTTATATTTAATCCGGCGTTTTAAGCTATTTTTTTAAAACGAATTAACGTTTTAATAACGTTATCGAAGCTTTTTTTTACTATCGTATTACTATGTTCCTTAGTTTTTTTCTTTTTTTGTAACGTTTCCGCGTTATTAATAAGGCGTTTACGAAAACGGCCGCGTACCGGCCGTAAAACGTTATTATTAGCGAAAAAAGCTTCGGCTTTTTTAATAAAATAATCCTTTTCTTGGTCGGCAACCGATTTTTACGAAAAAACTTCCTATAATATTTTTTAAATGGAGTAAATAATAACGTTAGCTTTTTTTTTAAAATTAACAGTTAATTCGCTTTTAGTTTTAACGGAAAATCCGAATATAATTTTATAAAGTTTAACGTATTTTAGGGCCTTATATTAGAAAGGTTTTATTTCGGGGTAAGCTTAATAACGGTTAATTATTATTATATAATTTAATATAGGAAGTATTATTAACTTTTAAGTAATTTTCTTATATATTAAGTTTAGCCGTAAGGATTTAAAGGTTTTTATCCTAACCGAAACTATTTGTTTTTTTTAACGTAAGCTATATTTAAATCCTTTTTTGAAAGTAAATATATTTATTTTTTACCTGTTTTTTCGTTATTATAATCTTTTTTACGTTTAGCTTATTAGTTACGGCTTAATAACTACGTTTTTTAATCTTATAATTCGAAATATTAAGCCTTTAATTAATTTGTTTTTAATATAATTCGAAAAAAAATATTACCTTAAACGAAAATTACGAATAACGTTTATACGGTTAGGTGCTTTCGGTTTAGTTTATAGCTTAATTTATTTGCGAAAGTTTAAAATCGATAGAAATTTGTAAAATTTTAATAATACGTTATCGGGTATATATAGTAATCGATAAGCCCGGGAAATTTTTCGGGCGAAATTACGTTAATAAAATAATAGTTATATTAAAAATAAAATATGGATTTTTTCGCGAAAATTTCGAATTTAAGAAAATTTTAGTATTAACCGTTGATTTTATATGTAAAATTAGGTTACTTTATAAATATTATCCGATATCCCTTATCTTTTAAATAAACCGTCGCCTTTTAAATTAACATACTTTTTTTTCCTTTTCGAATATATTAATATCTAACCCGAAAAACCTTTATTTATTACGAAAAACGTTATTTTTCGTTAAATAAAAATGTTAATATTATATAACTTCGAAAAATAGTAACGATTTAGTTATATTAAAAAGTAATACGGTTAAATATAACCGAACGTTATATGTTTATTTTAACCGATTGGATTAAAATTTAAAATGGTAAGAATATAAGTAAAAGCAGCTTTACTTTTGTTTTATTTATTAACAAGGTTAGTACGGGCCAGAAGAATAAGATTCTGAAAGTTTACGAACTGCACCTAAGATCCGAAGCGTTACGGCCGTACGCGTTATTTTTTTCGGGATTTGGGATAGCCGTTATGGCCGAAATAACGCGTTATTGTTATAACGAAGTTATTATAACTGTTGTAAAAAGGTTGCAGTTAAAGATAATTGTAGCTAAAAGCGTTGCAACTGTAATTGCAGCTGGGAGCTGAGAGATGGCAGATCTGTGGCGGCTGTAGGTAACTGTTAAAAGTGGGGCACAGCACAAATAGCAAGGGGGATACAGCACAAATAGCAAATCTCAAAAAAAATGCCACCCACCTTTAGAAAAATTGTTGCGACTAACGCCCTAGGGCCCTCCTTCAGATAGCTGTATATGTACTCCAGAACAGTATATGTTAGAAGAACGTCCGCTACGGGGGACCAGGCCGTAACATCTAAACATATAAAGCGTCCAGTTAGACATGGATTTATTATATTATCTTTTAATTTACGAAGCTGTAACAAATTAAATATTTATTTATATATAGGTAAACAACCTAGGTATTAACTATTCATAAAATTACATTCGAATTTAACCGTTATAATAAAATTATAACTATAATATATTTAATTTTAAGAATATTTTTATATATAAATTAATTAACCGATATATTTTAAATTATTTTTAAACTTGTTATTAATACTTAGGGCCTGAACGATAACGGCTTAGGGGACTAATAGTTTAATAACAACGTATATATTAGTATATATAATAAAACTGGGGACCCATAATCTAATATTCGTATCTACTTTAAAGCTTAGATTAAATAAAGTTACCGCTTTTTTAGCTGACGTTATTTATATATATAAGTGGTAATATCGTAATTTTTGCGAGCTAGCGTTAAAGCCTTTTTTTTTGTAATTATTTTAGTTATTTCGCGATAGTTTTGTAAGGCTGGTCCTTTGAAAAAGAAATAGGTTCGTTTTAGCTTAACGTTTCCGCCGTTCGGGGAAAGGATGGCGAGGATTCCGCGTTCGTATTTCCGGATTTCGGTTTTTTTCGTAACGATATAGGCGGAAAAATTATTGTTAAAAATTCGTTATTGTTATTATCTTTTTTAGACGAATTATAACCTAATTTAATATTTAATTAATTTAATTAAACGTTAAAAGAACATTTTACGAAAAAATTTAAGAGAAATTTATAATTTTATAAAAACGTAACGTTTAAGAGAAACCGAAAAAAAAAATTTATGTTTACGGGGTTTATATTTTCGAATACGATAAAGCGCTAAATTTAATAAAGTTTTTATAAAGTTCCTTTTTTTTTATATAATAAAAGACAAATTCGTAATCTAACGTTTTGCCATTTTAAAGCCCGTATATAAAAATTTTATTGCTAATATATAATTATATATTAAAAATTAATTATAAAAAAAGGATATAATAAAAACAAAGTATATAGAAAAAAAGAAACGGTGAATATAATATTTGGCGGCAATTTTATTCGAAACGAGCGGTAACGGAAAGATTAAAAAAAAAAATTTTTACCCGAAAAAAAATAAAAGGTTATTTTAAAAAAAGATTTTAACGCAGTTTGATTTCGTAAAAAGTTTTTTACAAATAAGGACTTATATTATACCGTTTTCGTTAAGGAAACGGTTACGGGAAAATTTATTAAAAGGCTAGTAATAAATCCGATTTACCTAATAAAGGTAACGTTAACGATAAAAGCATAATTTTAAGAAAAAATAATAATAAGTTCGTAAAAGGGATAATATTTTTTAAAACTGGGATAAAAAATAATAAATTTAACCTTAATATTAATATAAACATATTAGGCGATAAAACAATAAATTTTTAACTTACGGTATTTTCGTTATAAACCGCAGAAATAATACTACCTTTATTTAAACGGCAAAAAATTTCGAAAAAAAAGCGGAACAAAAATAAGTTTATGTCGATAGGCTTTTACGGTTTTAGCCGGGTATAAAACTTTGAAAATATAAAGAAAGTAATAAGTTATCTCGTTAATAATTTTACGGATAATATTAAAGCTTTAATTTTTTAATAACTTACGCGGTATTTAAAAAAGGAATAAACTCTGTAATATTTAACAGTTTAAAATTAAAGGAATAAAAAATAATTTACCTAAAGATTTTAATCGACGGGGTCTAATAATTTTGGCCGAGATAATTGTACAAATTTGTATGTACGGAAAGGTTGAGATAATAAGGGTTAATAATTTTAAAAAAGTTGTAAAAATCGAAATATTTAAAGAAATTTAAAGAAATTAACGTTTTGTAAGAAATTTTACGTTTTAAAATAATGGTAATAGCTTTCTTAACTCTTAAGCTATCGATTTGTAATAAGATTAATAACTTTATTTATATTTGCGCCCGAAATTAATTAATATAAAAATTATTATATGTTTTTTATTACGTTATTAAGTTTTATAACTTAAAAGGTTCGGTATTAATATTTTGTTATGCGTTAAAAATAAGGCGTTTAATTAGGGGGTAATAGGGATTTATTAATATAAAAATATTCAAATAGGAAATTCGTAAAAGAAAAGTTATTCTATAATAGTTTTTGAAATATTTAATTTTTTTGAAATTTATATATAAATTAATAATTTTCCTGTATTTAAAAAAACTTTATTAAAACTGTTATAACGTACTATATATATGAGCGAGAGATATATATAAGCGAGAGACTTTTTTCGCCATTTTAACTATTTATCTTTAATTATCCATTTTTTAATATTAACGTTATAGAACGCCTTATAAAAAAAGCGAAAATGAACTTAGCTATTTAGGTTAAAAAACGAAACCCAAAAGTTAATTACAAAAAGTTTAATTTTATTTATAAAATTCCATATTTTACTTTAGTATACCGTTTTAGCGGTAAATACGCCCGAACCGATATTATCCTTCCTTTGCAGAAATTAACGCCGACCAAAAAAAAATCGATTATCGACCGAATCTTTAACTTAAATACGCGAACGTTTTCTGTCCGGTTTTAGCATGTTAAAGATATGGCTAATATACTGCTAGCCCAGCACATTATGGAACGCGTCGGAGTTAATTAAGTATCGAACTTTGTTAAACGGCAAAAAAAACTTTAAACGCGTTTAAATCGGAAAATCGATTATTAACGGATCTTATTCGAAAATCCAAAAACATTTCGTAAATAGTTTAAGTTTATTTAAGTTATAATTACGAAATACGGTATTATAAAAAAAGATATTTACAATTTCGACGAAACTGGATTTTTAATAAGGCTTTTTATAATAACGGGTATAGTAATTATTAATGCCGAAAAACGTAAAAAACCTAGATAAATGTAATAAAGGAATAAAGAATAAATTATAATTATTTAGGCTGTTAATTCCTAAAATTAAGTTATACCGTTATTTATTATTATAATAGGGAAAAATTATTTTAAATCTTAATACCGTAATAATTTATTATTAATAACCGATTAAAAAATCGCATTAAATAATAATAACTGGATAACAAATAAATTAAGTTTAAAATAGATTTAGTATTTTGATAAATATATTCGGACGCGTACGAAAAGTTCGAAACGTTTTTTTATTTTCGACGGTTACGAAAATCATTATTTAATAAAATTCGAAAAATATTGCGCCAGCTATAACATTATTACGTTTTGCATACCCGCGCATTTTTCGTACCGGCTTTAACTTTTTGATATATTTTGTTTTTTTATTTTAAAACGTATTTATTCGCGGTATATCGAAAACTTAATGCGACGTTATTATACCCATATTACCAACAAAAATTTTTTCGCCGGCTTTTATAACGCGTTTTAAATTACTATAACGTCCGATAATATTAAATCTAAATTCGCAAAAACTGACCTTATTTTATTCGATCTTAATAACGTTTTTTCCGAATTCGAAATTTTTCTAATTATACTTACGCCAATTATCTCCCCGTTAACCTCCGCCGGTTTTACTTCCCTGCTTACGAAAACCCCTAGAAATATCCGTAAAGTAACAAAATAAAAACGTTATTTGCAAAAGAAAATCAAAAATTATTAAGGTAGTTTATTAATAAAAATATTTAAATCGGTTAATTTTATAACAAAAGGTTATATATTATTATTATATAAAACCGTTCTTTTCCGGGAAGAAAATATTTAATTACGCGAAACGAACCATATTTTAAACAAACGTTACAAAACTAAAAATAAACGTTTTCAAAAAAAAGGAATACTTACTATATAAGAAAAACAAGCTTTTTTAGCCTAAAAAAAAAAGATAATAAAAAAATACAGCTAACAGCAACTGGGGGGGGTCGTCGTAAAAAGGTTAAAACGAAAAAACGGAAATGTGGCGTTTGCGGCAAGCCCGGATATAATGCGCGTACTTATAAAGAAGTTATAAATACATTTAACCAAGAAAAATCCGATTGATTTAAATTAATACGATATATTATTATTAAGTTATTTAAATTTGTTATTACGGAGTGCCAAAAAGCGGCTCGCTTATATGTATCTCTCGCTTATATATGTAGCACGTTATATAGTTATTACTTTTAATTTAATATTTAATTACCTTTAATCCTTTTTTTAACGTATATATTTTTCTATAACGTAATATATTTTTTTGCAAAATATCGCTTTTTTTTTAAATTAAAAGATTTTTCTTTAAATCGTTATTAATTATCGTTATTAATTATCGTTATATATTTTTAATAACTCCGTTATTGCTTTACGGCTATTCGGTGCCGTATATTATAAGGGAATTTTCCGGTTAGTTTCGAAATAATACGTTTCCGCCGTTTTTTAAGGATATCTTTTTAAGTTTTCGTAAGTTTTGATTTTTTATTTATATCTTTATTACCGTTTTTCCAAATAAAGTTATATAGGATATACGCGGTATATACGAAGTAAATCTGTAATAACAAGCTATATTCGGGTATTAAATACCGTTTAATTTTGAATTTTTCTTTTCAATATACTAAATATTTATTTTACGATAACTTTAATCCTTAAATAATGTAAGTTATATAGTTCCTTCGCCGTTTCAGATTTTTTTTAATTTAGCTATTATTTTTGAAAATAATATTTAACAACTGGGAAAAATATAATAATTCCCGTTTAATTATCGAAGTTATTATCAGCTATATAAAACCGATTTAATGGTATTTTAAAACTTTGCGAAATAATATCCGTAAGGAGCTTGGAGTTATATATAAAGCTTAAAGCGCCGGTTAATACGTAATTAAAGGTTTTATCCCGTTTTATAACCGCAAATACGTTTTGCAAAATAAAGCTTTTGTAATTTTGTTATTCGCGTTATTTACTTTATGCAATAAAGGTATAAATAGAAATACCGTTAATTATCTCGATATATTTATTAAATTATTTTAATTTGGGATTTAATTTAATTAAAGGCGTAAGATATTTCGTATTCGCTTATTTTACGAAAATACGAAAAAATGTTATTATATATTTAAAAAGTTTACGTATAATAAAATAAATAGTATTTTATAAGGTTAAAACCCGATTAATTGCGTTTTTTTACGTTTTGTTAAAGGTTATAATATATAAAAGTATTATAAAATTTTAAATAACGGAAATATAACGGGTATTACCGAAATTAATATAATTTTAAAGTTATCGTAATAATACGAAAAATTATAACTTCGTTATGCGAAAAAAAAATTAAATTTCCGATTTAACCCGTTTAAAATTTTTTAGCAAATTTCCGTAAAGTTTTCAAACTTTCCGGATTATAGGTTTTTTTTTTCCGTTATAGATAAGTATCGCCAATCTTTTTTTTTAACCTTCTATAATATGCGTAAGGCTCGTATAATAACGAAAATAATCGTTATATGCCGAATTTATTCTTGATTTAAAAGCTTTTTTATATTTTACGACTTATAACGAAAAAAATAGTTTTAAATTAATAGATATATTACTTTATAACGTTACGAAACGAAAATAACGTTTTTTAAGCGTTATTTTCGTTAAATTTTACTATTAATTTAGGCTATTTTAGGAAATCCGATAATGCCGGGAAAAAAGATATATTGCTTTAGATATGCGCTATTTATGTTCGATACGCATAACGAAAATCATAGCTAAAATGGGCTAGAGTTAATATTTAGCGTTTTGACTAGGTATTTCGTACCTAAAAGGTGGTGTTATTAAGCTATTAGTCCCCTTATTTTTGCCCTTAAGCCCGTTGTCGTTCAGGCCCTTATACAGTTATAAGAGAGTTTCGGTAATAAAAAGAATAAAACTTTTAAATAATTTATATCTAAACCTGTTTTAATAGCTAGTTTATTTTAAAGTTTATATCGGCAATTGGTGCTTTTAGGTGCCTACGGCTGGTACGTCTAAACTGCAAATGCTGCTTAGGACAGCCTTTATTTAAGAACCATTTTTTGTATAATTAAACGTGTATATAAGGGCGATTGCCCCCAGATGTTTTTAGTTTTTCCTAGAATAATAATGCGTATTTTGCTAGATTCCTGTATTTAATTACTGTAACTGTTAATATAGTAATATTTTTTAATTAATTAACAACCGTAATACGTTAAACGGAGTAGTTATTTATAAGTTAAGTTAATAAAAAAGGTATAAAATTTAAAAAGAAGTTATTTAATTAATTTAAAAAAGAGTAAACGGTTAACAATAGCAAATAAGTAATAAGAACGTATATTAAGGTAGTTCTTTATAATCGAGCAAAATAATTTACCCGATAAGGGCTTTGTTTTTATATAAAATAGGAAGTATATAAATAATAATTTTTTTTTTTTGATTAAAAAAATTTTTAAAACGAAGAATTTTATAATAAGGGGGAAAAATAAGAGCTTACGATAAACGTAGTAATAGAAAAGAAATTTGCTTTTAAGATTTTTACGGAAAAAGTTATATTGTTTTAATAACGATAATTAAAAAACCGATATAAAACTTTTATATAAAAATAATAACTTTAAATAAAATTAAATAAACTTTATATATTTTTAAATATTAATTTAAATAGGATTAAAAAAATATTAAGGTATAAAAATATAAATATAAGTCGGTTAAAAATGAAATTAAAGATTTAAAGTTTTAATAAAAGAAAAAAAAATATAATAAAACGAATAAATAATATCGTAAAACGATTATTAGATATATTTTAATTCGGGGACGTACTTTAATAAAAACCGTTTTAATTAAAAGTAATACGGAATTTACAAAATACAAATATTTGCAAAAACGCTTTATAAAACGTTTAAGGGACGGGAGGCTTATAAAAAGCTTTTATCGCCGTCGAGAACGATATAAAAGAGATTAACCCCTTAAAAGAAGGTGAAACGTAACTAAGGAAGTAATTTACTGAAAACCCTAATTTCTTCGAAAAGAAAAAAAAGCGAAAAAAAAAGTTACGTAAAGAAAAAAATATAATACGTAAAAATTCTAACGATTCGGATGGGTTATCTTTAAATTTGTTTAAAAGTTTCCGAAGATAAAAAAGCTGTTATAATAATTCCCTTAGTATTCTTAGTAACTTTTTAAGCCTTAATAGCTTAGATAGCTTTAACGAGTTAAGCGTTTGCTTAAAGAAAAAAGAGAAGAATTTTAAGAAGTTTAGTAATAATATAAAGCTGCGTTGGAAACGTTTTGATTTTCTACTGGATAAAGAAAATTATTTAGCAGGCTGGGCTAATTAAAAGCTTTAAAATAACGCCTTAATTTTTACCTTTAAAGAGATTGGTTATAAGGACGGAATAAAGTTGAAATAATTTAATTAATTACGCTTTGCGAAGGTTATTATTAAGACGTATAAAAGGGCGTTTTTAAAATTAATTATAAGTATTAAAAAAAAAACGAAGATATTAAGGACTTTTAAAAAGATTTATATAATAATAGGTAAGGTTAAGCAAAGGTTTTTTTGGAAAGAGCTTAGTAAGATTATATATAATAGAGGAAATTCCGTATAATTTATTATAAAGTTTTAAAAGTTGTTATAAAAAGTTAAGGGTTATAATATAAAGTTTAAATTAAAAAAATAGATTATTATGTTCTTTATTACTGTAAAAAACCGTGCTAATAATTAATATAAAATAATTTAATTAGTGCTTAAATAAACCAGTTATTCCTTTTAACAGTTAATCGAAGATTTTAACAACAAATTCTATAACTATATTAATAAAAAGAAAAACAAAAAGTTTTATAACGTTTAAAAAGGTAAAGAAAAAAGAAATAATAATAATAACTTCTGAAATAATAGGCCCGTATAAAATAAGAATAAAAAATTACTTTGTTTTAACTGTAGTAAATACGAGTATTTAGCGAAAAATTGCCTTAAACCGTAAAAGGAAAAAAATAGTAAAAGAAAAAAAGGAAAACGTAATTAACGTTAAGGTAATAATAAATAAAATAATTAAAGTAATAATTTTTGTAACGTTTATAACAGTAATAAAAACGAAAAGTAATTTATTCCTAATAATTTAAAGGATTTATACCAATTAAACGGAAAAGTTTTTAATATTTACGTTAAAAAATAATAACTGGAGGATTTTATGCAGTAATACGATAAAATAATTTAGAAAGTAACTTAGGAAATTTTAATAACTAAACGTTTTAAAGTCCGGGGAGTTTTAATAAGTGAATGTATTAAAGCTTAGGTAATTAATTGCTTAAAGTTATAAAAAGGTAAACGTTTTAAAAAAATTATTATAAAAAACGTTATATTTTTATACGTTTATTTTTTTTACGGAAATAACTTAAATAAATTATTTTAAAATTTAAAAGCGAACGTTAATATTACGAATAATATTAATAACTTTAAGAAAAATATTATAATAAATATTAAATTTAAAGGAATTTAAATTATAACGGATAAAAAACCTATAATTACCATTTTTATTAATATCGTTAAATAATTTTTAAAAAAGTTTAATAAAAAAAACGAAATTATAGTTAAGTATATATTATATATTAATAATTTCTTTTTAAAAATATTTTCCGGGGAGATATTTTATAGAAGGGAAAATTACTTAAATCGTAACGTTTTAATAAATTTTAATAGGATTTAATTATTAACGATCAACGTTTTTCGGAAAAGATTTTTCCTATAGCTTTACGGAAAGCCAAAACTTATTATTAAGGCCTTAAATTTAATAAATAATAAAAATTATTAATAAAGATTTATGCTAAGGAAAATATCCGGTAAGGAAAACGGCGATAGCTTAGTAAATAATTTAAAACATATATTTTCGAACGTTTTTAAAAATAGGAAAGTTTTAATAATAAACGAAATTATAAAAAAATTATTTTTTAATATTACCGTTTTTATTACCTTAATACCGAACGATTAATATAGATTATTAAAAGGTTTACGGGGATAAATTTAAATCCCGACGATATAAAGAATATTTTTTATACGGCATATAACGAAAAGAAAATACAGAAAATATTATTTATAAATTTTTAAAAATAAGGGAAGTATATAAGAAAAATTATTTAGTATAACGTAGGGTTAATTAAGCCTATTAATATTAAAAATAAAAATTATTTTAGTTTTTTTATAAATAATTTATTACGTTATAAAAAGTATTATTCGTTTAAAAGTAAAAATAAGGTTTAATAAAGTTTATACGCATATATTATGCGAATTATAAAACGCTTAAAAACGTTATTACCGGATAAAAAAAATAAATATAAAAAAATGTAAATTTTACGTTTTAACGGTGGTAAGGAATTCGGTATAATAATAATTAAAGTTTTTGCATTATAGTAAATATCGAACTAATAATTTCCAATATATATAAATAATATTAAAACGGAATTATAAAATAAGGAATATAATTTTTATAAAATAAGGTACGTATAACCTTTATATAAATAAAAATCTTTATATATTTCTGGAATTTAGTAATAAAAGTAATAATATATATTGTTAATATAATAAGTTAGTTTACGGTGAAAAATATAATATTAATTAAATATTTTAAAAACGTATTTAAGCCAAAGGAATTATATAAATCCGATAATAATTATTTCCGAATTTTCGGTAATAAGTATATAATTTTAATTAATAAGAATTATCGGATTAAATTAGAGAAACTAGTAATCCGTAAAATAAAGGGAATGTTATTAGGTTATTAAAAAATATATAATTATAAGGTATAATTATTAAAAAGCGGTAAGTTATTTATAATATTATATATTACTGTTTATAAAAACCTAAAAAAACTAAGTAAACTTTTTAACTTTAAAAATATTATTTAATTATTTTTATAGCCCGTATAAAAACGTTTAAAATACCGTTAAAAATAAGGCGTAAAAATGAAAAATAAGGATAATAATGTTATTTTAAAGAACAATACGGATTAAGAAATTAAGTAAGTTAAACGTAAAAAAGGACGCCCGAAGAAAATTATTTTAAAACTGTATATTTTAAAAATTTTAAATAAAACCTTAAAGTTAATTTAAAAATTAAAATTAATTTTAACTTAAGAGGGTAAAGGCGAAAGTAATTTATATATTTTCCATTTTAATTTATTAACGTTAAGTGATAATAAAGACCGTTTTAATAGTTTTAAAGATACTAATTAGGTTATCCGGAACGTTTACGAATACGAATAGGTAATTAATATATTAAATGTTAATATTTATAAGCTATTTACTGTTATAAATAATAGCCCAATTTTAAAGGAAGTTATAAAAAACTTAGAATAAGAAATATAATTTAAAGTTATTTTTATAAAAATTAAGGAAAATTTTTAATATAAAATTTTTAAATTTACGTTTTTTAGCGAAGTTACTTAAGGGTATTTTATTAATGTTAAATAGGTATTAAGAAAAAAGTATATATTTATAAAAAAGCTAAATAAGTATAAGGTCCGTATTTACGTAAAAGGATTTATATAGCGAAAAGGAATTAATTATAACGAAATAGTAATAAGTACCGTAAAGGCAATGTATTGAAAGATCTTAATAACGTTAATTGCTTTTTTAAGGTAATATATATTTTAAATAGATTTTATTATTACATATTTAAATAGTAAGTTAAAGGAAAATATTTATATAAAATAATTTCCGATGTTAAAAAAGTATTTTAATATATATTTAAAGGATAGGGAAATATATAGCTTTTTTTTAAGTAAGTTATTAAGTTAATAAATTTATTATATAGTTTAAAATAAGCCGGAACTGCTTAGTAGGAAAAAATAAAAAAAATATTCGCGAAATAAAGTTTCTATCCGTTAATTTTAAACAATACGATATATTATAACCTTAAAATAAGAAACGTTATTATTTTATACGTAAATAACTTTTTATTTTTCGGTCTTAATAGATAATATTTTAAGAATATCGTTAAAAAGATTGTTAAAAACGTCCTAGTTAAGAATTTAAGTAATACGGACTGGTATTTAAACGTACGAATTATCCGTTTTTTATTAATAGAAAATATTAAGTTAAATTAATAATAATATATTAAAAAGTTATTAAAATTAATCGGTTTAAACAAAATAAAATAAAACCTATATTATTTATTAAGGATTACTTAAAATATATTATAAAATATAACGGTATAACTGGTAAAGAAAAAACGTTTGAATATATAAGCCTAATAAGGAAATTTAATTTCTCGAATTATATTAATAAACTAGATATAACGTTTATAACATTAACTTAAGTAAAGTTTATAAACAACCCGTTACCTAAATATTAAAAATATATCAAAAAACTGCTAAAATATTTAAACGGTATATTAAATATATTTTTTCGGTACCGGAAATTACGAAAAAATTATTTATATTATAAATATAATAATTTAAAATTATTTAAAATAGTAAATATAAACTTTATAAATAACTATAAATTAATAAAATCCATAATTAATTATATATTCTTTATAATTAAAATACCTATTTATAAATTTTAAAATTATAAAGTATTATTATTAAACATATTACGGAAATAAAATACGTAAAAGTAAAAATAGCAGTTATAAAAGTAACTAAAATTAAAAACTTTTTAATAAAGTTAAAGTTTATACCTAAAAGTTTTATTTTTATTTTAAAGGATAATATAAATACGTTTAAATAAGTAAAAAAAATATAAATAATACGAAAAAAACGTTATATTCGAATTAAATATTATTACGTACGTTAAAAAATTTAAAAAAAAAATATTAATTTTTAATACGTAAAAAATAAAAATAATTTTACCGATAAATTTATAAAGTTATTTAACAAAATAAATTTCGAATAATTTATAATTAATTTAGGATTTAAAAAAATATAAAAAAAATTAAAAAATATTTAAGATTTAATTAAAGCAATTAATAAAAAAATAATCCCGCTAAATTTTTTTTATACGGAAAAAGGGGCGTTCCCTTATTAAAACTTATTTTTTATTATTAAAAGCGATAACCGTAATATTTTTTTTACGATTACCCGAAAATATCCGTTTACTTATTAATTTTAAAACTTTAATTTTTTATAAAATTACCTATTTATATATATTTATAACCTTTTACGTTAATTTTTACTTAAAGGTATTAATATTTTATATATAGCTTATAATTAATTAATATCTTTTAATTAACCGGAAAAAAACTTTTACTTAATAGCTTTTTATAAAAAAAAACTTAAAAAATAATAATTTTAATTATTTATTAATATTACCGTTAAAAAATAAAACCAATTTTTAAAATTATAAAACTTTTAATACAATAGGTTAGTATATATAAAATATTTTCCTATATTAACGCCTAACCTAATCCGAAATATTTCGGAAAAAATAAGCCCTATATTCCGGAACGGCTGCAAAAAAACAGTAAAACGAAAAGGCCGGTTTTTTAATATAACGGTTAATTACGCAGCTTTATTTCAAACGAAAATAACGGAAATAAAGGTTTAAATCCTATATAAACTAAAAATTTTAATAATTTTTTGATAGATTTTTTTAAAGTTTTAAATTTAATTTTAAAAAATTACGTAAATAAGGTTATTTAACGTAAAAGGGCGTATCGGCAATTGGTGCTTTTAAGTACCCGCGGTTGGTACGTCTAGGTTGCAAATACTACCTAGGACAGCCTTTATCCAGGAATTATTTTTTATATAATTAAACGTATATATAAAGGCGATTGCCCCCAGATTTCTTCAGTTTTTCCTAGAATAACAATACGCACTTTGCCAGATTCCTGCATTTGATCACTGTGACTGCTAATAGTTTAAAAAAAAAAATTCTTTATATCTTTAAAAAGTTTTATTTTAAACCTTTTATTAAATTTACTCCATAACGTTTAGAATATAATAAAAAGGTATATAACGTTTTATAGATATTTATAAACGTTTATTAAATAAATTATATCTTTAAGATATATAAATTATAATATCATTTTATTTTAATATATTATATCGAATTTCTAACATTTTTAAACCGGGCTTCGGTGTTTATATAAAATTAATAATAAAGATCATTTTTACGTTTTAAACCATTTTTAAACCTGTTAAAATTGGTTGTTTTATAGATAATTATATTAAAATCGGAAAGGGTGGGTTTAAATTGGACCCCTCCCTTGTTTGGGCTGTTCGCTGATGTCTTACGTTAGACCAAAAAACGAAATAGGAGTGATTGGCAAAACATGCGTAAGCCAAGGCTTACATGTAGGGTCGGATGAGGACCCCTCTCCCTCGGTGATGGAAGGACACTTAAGGAGATATAGTGAATAATACAAGTATATGTGGGTTTATATGGGAAACTTACACGAGCTTAAATAGACTACCTACTCGGTGTCCTCGTTGAAATCGTTACCGCTTGATCTTAGCTTTTAAGTCTCTCATCATCCGCAGTAGTCTCCATTTTCCTCTTGCATTTATTTTGATTATTCATTTTCGTTGTCGATATCCTTGACAGTAACGCTCATCTTCAGGATGAAAACCCACGCAGCGGCTGCGGGGATCGCCTTCGCTTTGGCTGCGCCGGCTCTAGCTGGGTATAACGACAGCACGACGTTCCCAGCGTCGCTACAACCCACTGAGGAGGCCCTTCACCTTTGCCCTGCGGAATGCTCCGGGCCTGGAATCGCAGACGGTTCCTGGAGCTCCGTTCTGTCCCTGGGAGAACTTAGTCGCTGTTCCAAGCCCCTGTTGTTTGACACTTCCATCCGCTTCCCCATCGAAGCACCGGGACGACAGACATTCATCCGGGCCTGCACTGCGGCTTCGGACCTCGGGCAGCTCAAGGACGCCGGCCCACCCTGCGTCCCTGGGATGAACCATACGTCTACCCAAGCTGACCTCCAAGTCGGCTGGACCAGTGGGGATGGCGTTACAGCCTCCTTATCTGATCTTATCCAATCGGCTGGGGACCTTCAGCACAGTGTGGTGCGGGACGTCAGCTGCGGTCAGACGATTCTCTTCGCTAAGTCCGGTGACGCTGTGCTGGGCCTATACGCGGGCTCTGAGATCGAAAAGGCTTCTATCGGTCCTATCATCCAACAGTTCATTAAATTCATAAGCAGCCGGAGCAGCGGCTCCTTGCCTTCGGACATGGCTATGCAGATTTGCGGTCCTGATGGAGAGAGATCGGTCACATACGTCATCGGAATCGCGGCTAGTGCTCGCGGCGATTTCCACGCCGTCCAAGACGCCCTCGGAAAATGGGCCGATGCCGAATGTTTGAGCGGCTTCGGCGAGACCAAAATGATCAGGGGACAGAGAATTACTACCCTTCCAGGGCCCGCTGTCACAGCAGGCCGGCTTCGCGCTTTTGGCAAAGCGATGGCCGACGACGACGAGTGTGAATACGTTATAGTCCATTCTGGCAATACCTGCGACCTTCTTGCTGACCGCTGCGGGATCGGTACCGACGAGCTCATTGGCTATAACGGTGGTGACGAGGACTGGTGTAGCAGTCTGACTCCTAACGAACCCGTCTGCTGTTCCGAGGGAGAGGTTCCCGATCTCCGACCTCCTCCTAATGAAGACGGGTCCTGCGCCGTTCATACCATCGAGGCCGATGAGCTCTGTCATAAGATCGAGGAGAAGTATTATCTCGAGGAAGACGACCTCGACAAGTTTAATGTTGGGAAGACCTGGGGCTGGGCGGGCTGCGAGAAGATCCAGCCGGGCCAGAAGATATGTGTTAGTGACGGCGATCCTCCCATGCCTACCTATGTCAAGGACGCCATCTGTGGACCTCAGGTGCCCGGTACCGAGAGGCCCGATAACGATTCGGAGCTTGCCGATCTGAACCAGTGCCCCCTAAATGTGTGCTGTAATATCTGGGGCCACTGTGGTACCGACGAGGACTTTTGCATCGACACGAGTATTGAAGATACCCCTGGCACGGCCGAGAACGGCACGAACGGCTGCATCTCTAACTGTGGCCTGGACGTCGTGAATAATGACGAGCCGCCGCCCGAGTTCAACCGCATTGCCTACTTCGAGGCCTTTAACCGGGAGCGGCCGTGCTTACACATGGACGTTACGGACATTGGGCATCCGTATACTATTATCCACTTCGCCTTTGGTCATATCACCGACAACTATCAGGTTAGCGCACAAGGGTCCGAGTCTCAGTTTAAACGCCTGGTCGAAATACAGGATAAGAAGCGTGTTATGTCTTTCGGCGGCTGGGCTTTTTCTAACGATCCCGCCACCAGTCACATCATCCGGGACGGTGTTAAGTCGGAGAACCGCCAAGCGTTTGCTGACAACGTTGTCAAGTTCGTCGAAGATAACCATCTCGATGGCGTTGACTTTGACTGGGAGTATCCTGGTGCAAACGACATCCCTGGTTCAGACCCCGGAACCCTTGAGGACGGGTCTAACTATCTAGAGTTTTTAAAGTTGGTACGGGAGGGTCTGGGCGACGACAAGATCCTAGCCATTGCCGCCCCGGCGTCATATTGGTACCTGAGACACTTCCCTATCGCGGACATTAGTAAGGTAGTCAGTTATATTGTCTACATGACGTATGACTTGCACGGTCAATGGGACGTGGACAACAAGTTTGTCAGCCCCGGGTGTCCTGAAGGCAACTGTCTTCGCTCCCATGTAAACTCGACCATTACGAAGAACGCCTTGGCCATGGTGACTAAAGCTGGTGTCCAAGCCAACAAGATCATGGTGGGCGTCTCGAGCTACGGGCGCAGCTTCAAGATGGCCGAGGCCGGCTGCACGGATCCCATGTGCCACTACCTCGGGGAGCGGAATGAGTCACCGGCGATGCCAGGCGAGTGCACCGAGACAGCCGGTTACATTGCCGACGCCGAGATCCTCAAGATTAAGGAGGACGACAACTATACGGTAGATCAGTACTACGACCATGGTTCCGACTCGGACATCTTCATCTATAACGACGTCGAGTGGATTGGCTGGATGGGGCCCGAGACTAAGGAGCGTCGCACGGGCAAGTACAAGGCGCTCAACTTTGCCGGCACTAGCGATTGGGCGGTCGATCTTCAGGGGGACATCAACTCGGACGACGGGGAGACGGTTTACATCGGTGACGAGGTCTACGAGGACCCTCAGATGCAGTGTGAAGCGCCCTGCACTATCGTCTTAGCACCCAGTCCACTGTTGGAGACGACGACCATCAGTATCCCGCCTTACACGACCTCTCTAGAAGCTGGTACCGAGACGGTAACCGTCACGGTCACACCCGAGGCTATCACAACGACGCAGATCGAGTTTTACAACATCCCCATCTCGTTGATGGGCGGCAATACGACCGAGATCCAGCCGTACCCCAGCCTCACGGTGGAGGATGTCACAGTGACTTACACGTTTGAGAATGGTGACGAGATCCTTACGTCGAGCCGGAACGTTACATTGCCCCCCTGGCCCCTGATTACTAGAGGCCCGCCCGAGGATGGAGATGACGATTGGGACGAGCCCCCAGAGATTACGACGCCCGACCCGACGGGTACGGTGGGCCCTGGGCCCCCCCTAGAGTATCACACGCCAACCTGGGGTGGCTGGTATGAAATACCCGCGACAATTACGCCAATCCCTGAGAACCCGGAGGAGCCCGAGATGGAGGAACCGGAAGATGAAGATGACCCCCCAATTATCAAGGTGGGCTGTGATACGTGGTTCTTTGACGTAAGTAGCTCCAACCCATTCTCGAAACCAAGGTATACTTCCGTGGGCGAATATCAGCTAACCGACTCCTAAAGTCTTGCGAGGAGGGTACCGGGGGGTGGGAGTGGAGGATTCCACCCGGCGTCATTCCTCCGTAGGTGTCCTTTGCGCAAGCTTTACCATGAACCGGATTCGTGACTAATGTTTTCATCTAGAGGGCCGCCCCCTCCTCCTGTAATCGACATGCCGGGAATGACAGTTGAAGGGTCCCTACCCCCGTGGCCGCCATTGACGTAAGCGGGGTTACTCCTTTTCCCATTTTCTTCTTCTTATTCCGAGTTCCAGCTAGGAGGAAAGAAGGCCGGCTGACTGAATACGTCTTCTCCCCTTTTCTAGTATCCCTACTCCAGGTGGTCCTCCCCCAACTATCCCACCAAAGCCCGACCCCTGTGAGCCAGCAACGGCTTCCATCTGCGGAACGACGACCTCGTACGGGTCCTCTGAAGGACCCTCCACAACAATAACCACAACCACGACGTCGTGGAGTACCTGCCGCACCATCGTGGGGTGCCATGTGTCCGACTGGGAGGATGGCACCACGACTGGAGACGGCTGCACCATCAGCGCCCGGGCCTTGCCCACTAGATTTGACACCGTAACCACAACGGGGTTGGGCGACTCGAGTCCGGCCGAGCCGACTGAGGTTGCGAAGATCGAGAGGCGCCAGCAAGACTGCGCCAGGACCGAGGTCCTGATTCTCCCTGTAGACATCCGCAACCCAGATCCGGTCAATCGCGTTCTAGAAGAGTTGATTACCTCACAAGATCCTGCAAGGAAGATCGCCAAGATCGCCAGAAAGAACGTACACGAAGTCATTGGGTACGAAGATACCGCCGAGCAGTATACAGCTTGGTGGTACGTCCAGGCGTTTCCTAAGGACCTGATCGGCCAGGTGCACAGCCAGAACTCCGCGGTAAGAGCGAAGTCCCAGTCGAGAGTCCAAGCGACTTACGTTGGCATCAGATTGGCTGACAAAGAACGACTCAACTTTGCGTACTTAGATTATTTCACGTATCTACGACCCCTCCGACTATGCGGAGCGGAACTGGCCCGGCGACGCAGAGGCTGCGAACAAGGACATAGATGGCTGGCGCGATGACGACGACGATGACGAGGGTCCCGGCGAAGCCCCCTCTGAGCATCTATATCGGCCTTATAGTCATCTAGAAAAGAGGGCCGGCACCGATAAAAGGAGCAAGGACTACGCAAACGCCCTGCTCAGCGCCCCGAAGGATGCCATGCATTTCTGGGAAAACAACCCTCACATCAAACAAGGAGAAATGTACAGGTATCATTCAGACGACACGGACGGCAAGGGCCAAAAAGTCTACGCGATTGAATCCGCCTTTGATCTTAGCCATTCGGTACGTAAATATCCATGGCGTGTCTATCTTCGCCCAGAGAGTTACTGATCTGATTCGGATCGAAGGAGCTGAAAGGCGCCACCGTGGAAGACTCGCCCGACGAGTTGTCAGTGCCGGCCTGGTACTATGGTCGCTCAACGGACCCTAGGCATGGAACCAGGGTTGCATCGGTCATTGTCGGCCAAACCATCGGTACCGCGCGGAGGGCAACCTTGGTTCCAGTCAGAAGTGGACATGAAGGTCACGCTCCCCAAGCTGCGGTTCATGGTTTTATGCTTGCTCTGGACCATATCCACAGAAACACGAACAGAGACCCTGGATACAAGTACGAGTCTGTCATCAATTTTTCAGTTGCTATTCCCGAGTCGTCTGTACCGCCAGAATTCCGTCGGATATGGAGTAAGTCCACCCGCTGAGAACAGGCTCGGAAAACAGCCCATCTGACACATGTACCATTTCTTAGGGGAGATACTCAGGATGGCCGGTGATCTAGATGTGCCTCTCGTAGTTGCTGCGGGTAATAGACGAAACCCGGATTCCGTCCTACCGCAGAAATGGTTAAAACGTGACCCAAAGAGCTTCTTAGTGGGAACCGTTGACCAGTGCGGAATAATCGGCGCGGGTAGCGGACGCTATTCTGACCCGAAAGAAACCGAAGACCTCATCACGTACGCTGCCGGTGTGAAGGTTCTGCTTGCCGACTACGGTGGCGGTGACCTGAAGCCACGAACTGGAACCTCGTACGCAACGCCTAGGGTCGCAGGGTTGGTGGCCTACCTTCGCGCCCTGCCCTCTAATCCGTGGACGCAGGAGGCGAGGCGACCGACCACCCTGAAGAAACTCGTTGAGAAACTCAGCGATACCAAGATCCCAATGGACGGGGAGTGTTCGAGGGATGTTCCTGACGGAGCTATGGTGCATGTCTGGAACGGCCAGGTCCCTCAGAGCACCACGAGAAGCAAGTCTTGTCTGCTAGAAAAAGGTCCCCTTGAGTACGGCTATACGGGCAACGCCTGCTGCGACTTACGATCTGGTGGGGCGAGGGCGGCCTGCGGCGGAAGCGGTGGTGGCGGTATCGGCGACTTGCCCGTTCCTGGGCCCATCACCTGGGACGAGGGCAAGCCCAGCCCGACGTGCACCGCCAACTGCGGAAAGGCCTGTGATGGCTTCTGGTGCAACGCCCAGCCCACGGGCACGCCGCCCGACTATGAGGATCCGAATCCCCCCGATGACGGCGGCGACGACGATGACGATGACGGTGAACCGTCTCCATATAACTATGGAATTGTCTGGGGCGCCGATGTAAGTAATAGCCCGTGTCTCAATTTTGTCTCAGAAAGCAGGCTGACATACATAACTTTTCCAGGATTGCAACTTGGAAGGCACCAGCGAGTACGGCATGGAAGTAACTAGTTGCTCACTCCCAGGAGACCCCTCTTTCATCGCGGATAGCGTCCGGGGTTTTACCAAGGGTGACTTGACGGCTTGCTTCTATACCAGCTCTGACTGTACTGCTGAAAGCACTTCGGACTTCACCCTGTTGGCTGGGGGTGATCGGGTCGATGGCTCGGATTGCTTGTCCATTGCGGGTGGGCAACAGATAAACTCCTTTCAGGTTACCGAAGGAAGCTGTACCGGCGATGAAGATGACGAGCCACTGGATCCTTCCGAGTTTGATTGGGGAATCTACTGGGCCGAGGTAAGGGACACCTCCATCTTACTCCATCC
>QJNZ01000230.1:0-115683 GCA_004155055.1 Monosporascus sp. CRB-8-3
CCCAAAAAAAAAAAAAAAAAAAAAAAAAAAAAAAAAAAAAAAAGAAAACAACGGCGTATAAGTGAGATTGTTATAATATATAAAGAGGATATCATATATACGTACTTATAATTTCTTTATTTCAAAAATTATCGGCTTTTATTTTATTAATTAATTTTTTAAACTAATTAATAAAAAAACCGTAATTAGCAAAATCCGCGGGCCTTTACCGTAAATACATTATATATAAAAAATACTAATATTTTAATTACTAATAAATAAAGTATTAAATAGGGTATATATTAATATAATAAAAGATAAACCGAAAATAACAAATACGGGCTATATTTTACCCGGTAAAAGATTAGATATTTATTATAACGTAAAGGGTAAATTCGGTAAATATAACGGTTAAATAAAGTAAAACGAAAAGTTAAAAAAAAAAATAAAGTTTTAGGGCTAGGAAAAAATAATCGAGGAATCCGAAATAATAAGGGATACGGTAAAGGTACGGTACGACGAGGAATGTTTCGAAAATTACGTCGGTATAATATTAAAAAACGGTTTTCGAATTCCGAATTTTCGATTATAAAACGTATTTCCGGCCGGTTATTAATTTAATTAATAGGCCGATAACGGGAATAGTAAACGAAAATATATAACGTTTATAACGGAATTACCTTTTTGTAAGATTTATTATTTTAACGGTATTTTTATTATTAAGGGATATAAAAGTAATTACGGGTATAACTGGTATGGGGAAAAACGGACGATAATAAACGAATTCTTAATTTACGGTTTGTTAATAGGTAAAAAAAATGCTATATAAACGATTGGGGAATCGTTTATCTTATTAGCTTTTTTGTAAATATAACGTTTATTTGCTATTATATATATATACGTTTAGGATATATTATATTAACTTTTTTAAACTAACGATTATGGAAATAAATAATACCGGATACGTTTATTAACTTTTAAAAATTAAAAGTTTAAGTAAAAAAGTTAATTATTTTACGTAATATATTAAGAATTACGAAATTTACGTTAAAACGGTTAATGCGTATATTTATACGATATAATATATATTAAAATAATTCGGTAATAGGGGTTACAATAAGGCAGTTATGCGTATTAAATTTTTAAATATATATTTTAAAAATAACGACGTAATATTAAGTTATAAAGCTTTTATTTACGGGAAAACGAAGGTAAAAATTAATAAAAAAACGTATTATTTTGCCGGAAATAATAAAAAATACAGGAATTACACGATTATCGTAATTTATATCGGTCGTAGGAATTATATAAACCTTTTAACTAACATAGTAACGGAGGCGGTCGATAATATAATTGTTTTATTTAGTAATTAAAAGGTTACGGTAAAATAGGAGAAAAAAGACGGGTTATATTAAGAATACCGGCGATTAAAGTTTAATTACGAGATTTTGATAGAAATAAAAGGTTTTCTTTAAAGGATACTACGAGATTTTAATAGGAATGGAAAGTTTTTTTTTAAAGGATGTTACGAGATTTTAATAGGGGTGGAAAGTTTTTTTCCGAAAAATGTTACGAGATTTTAATAGGGATAAAAGGTTTTTTTTTAAAAGATGTTAAACGGGGATTAACGGTTGGATAACCGGGTATAATAACCGATACGGGGCCTTATAAAAAAGGTAGCTAAATAGGAAAAGGCGAAATTTAATCGGGTATTATAGTTAGTATTTATACGATATATTATAAATTAAGATTAAATGTAAATTTTTTACGTTAAATATAATAAGTTTATAAATAAAAAATAAGGTTTTATTAATTTAAAAATATATCGGTAATAACGGGAGTTTATTAATTAGTATAATAAAAGCCGGTTTTTATAAGAAAAATCTGCTTATTAGTATAAATAAAGCGTTTTATTAAAGATGTTTTATTAATAAGGGCAAAAAATTGGGAAAAGCTTCGCTCTATTAAAATAGGAAAAAAGAAAAAAAGAAAAAGAAAAAAAGAAAAAAAGAAAAAAAGAAAAAAAAAAAGAAAAATAAAAATAAGCCTTGCTAGATAATGCTTTATTAATTAATATAGAAAATGGATTTAGCAAGAGAAGCTCCGTAAATTAATAAAGTTATTTATTAACCGGAAATATATTTAAAACTAGGCCTTACGGTAATATTTAGTATTATAAGAATTATTTTTTTAAATATTAGCAGTTTTGCAACTAATATTATTTATTTCTTATTTTAAAAGTATTAATAAAATAATAATAATTAATATAGATTAAAGTTGTTTTTTTTTAAAATGAGATAAAAATTAAATAATGATTTATTTTTATAAAAGAATTTAAATTTAAAGCTTTTAATTTAATATAACTGTTAAAATATATATAGTAATTAAAGAAATCGAATGTAAAGATATAATAGCTTTATTATTTGTATATATATAACTTACTTCTATATTTTTTTATTATTTTATTACAGAAATTACTTAGATTAATTAGAATAATAACGATATTTCGAATTATAACATTTTTTTTTATAATAATATAAATATTAATATTTTTAATCGGGTTACAAAAAATAAAAGATATATTTTTAATACATTTTATATTACGAAACTGGATATAAGTTTAATATTATATATAGTATTATTAGTTCGTAATATTAATTATATATAAAAGGAAAAAAGATATATATATATATATATATCGGTTACGTTATAATAAATAAATATTTTATTTCTATTAATAAATTAATACCTTATTATAAATCGGATTAAAACTTTTAAAAAATAATTTAAACCTTTATTTAAAACAAAATATCGGTTATATTTATTATAAATAATAATACCGGTAGTAATATTAATAATAACGCCGTTAACCATACCGATAGCCATATCCGGTATAATTATAATAACGATATCCCGGTATTTATTTACCTTAATTTTAAGGTAATATATTATTCCGGGAAAAAGATCGAAAAGTTATTATATAATTTTATACGCGATAAACCCCGGGAAATAATCGTTAATTACAATTATAAAAGTTTCCGAATATAATTAAAAAAACGATTAAAAATACTTTTAAAAAATACGTTAAATATATCGAACCGTAATTACGTTAATTTGTTTATAAAAAATAATTAAAGTTTTTGGTTAACGTTAGTTTATATCGAATCGGGTAAATTTAAAATATTCCGGAATATTCCGTAAAACGTATTTTAATTTAATTTAATATATCCGCCCGAAATTAATTTAATAAATTCTGTTAATAATTTATAAACTAAATAATTTCGGATAAAAAATTTAATATTTATAAAGGTTAAAATATTATTATCCCGAAATATATTTTATAATTTTGTTAAATTTAATAATCGAAACGTTATATATTTTAATTCCGGAAAATTTAATCCGGATAATATAATAAAAGTTAATATATTTTTTAAAATAAAAAGGCCCGGTACGTTTACCGGGAATATAATAATTATATTTTCGGAAAATATTTCGGAAATATTAAAGGATTTGGGTAAAGCCGGGGGCGGGACCGGAAGTAAAACCGATAATTAAGTTAAAGGCGTCGGTAACGAAAAAGAAAATAAGGGTACGGAAGGAAATATTTTTTTGGTAAATAATTACCCGGTTTTCGAAAAGATAAACGATATTTTTCCGGAAATTAACAATTTTAATTTTATTTGGGCGTAAATTTATAAATTTTTCGGTTATTTCTTTAACGTTAAAAAGTATAGATTACTATATTTTAAAATTTTATTAAGATATTATCAATTATTTACGGTTTGGTTTATATTTATTTAATATTTTTATAACGGAATAAATAATATTATATTAAGTAATAAACCGGGGTTCGGTAAGATTATTAAGGTTATTTATATTTTAGTTATTTTTAAATATATATATTAAATATAGGAAAAAATTTAAAAGAAATAAAAGAAAAAGAATTTATTTATAAAAAAGCGGAAATATTTTGTTAAAGATAATTAAACCGACAATACCGAATATTTTAATTAAGGCAAATCGAAATATAAGTTTTAATATTTTTATATTAAAGCCGGTTATTTTTATAAAATCGTACGGAAAATTAAAAATTACTTTTATATTATTATATATATATTAAAAGGTATTAATTATTAATTAAAAAAATTAAATAAATTTTTTAATTAATTAAGCGAAATTTCAGTAACGGTATATTATAACGATTAAAAAAAGGTAAAAGGTATACGGCATAATTAGGTAATTATAATTAGAATTTAAGTTTTTATAAGTAAATATATTATTTTCGAAGGTAAAAACGAGCTAGGGTTTTTTAAATATTTAATAAAATTACCGAAAAACGGGAGTAAAAATATTATTATCGTAAGTTAGTTTATGGTTCGGAAATTTATATAGCTTTACGACGATAATATCCGTATATAGAATAATCCTTTTAAAAATAATATGGCGAATAGGGCCAGGGGTAAAATATTCCGGCAGAATATATTTATAGTAAGCTAGGTGGTATTTGACGAATATTAGTATTATTATAGAAATCGAAATTTAATAATTATTTCGTTTCGAACGTTTTAAAATTTTACGTAAATAAATTAATTATACGCGTAGTACGATTAAAAAATAACGATAGTAATTAATATAACGGCAGATTTTTTGGTAACCGGACCGTTATTTTGAAAGCCGTTTATTTAGTATGCGGAAAAATATAACGGTACGGAAAAGTTAAAGCTGGAATTAATTAAGAAATTAACGGATTTGGATAAATTTAAAAATTATTAGGATTATATGGTACGGTATAGGTATAACGAGAACCGAAAAAATGCGGTTAATTAATAAATTTCGGGGTTATAAAAGTTATTCCGTATTTTCGTTTTAAAAATTATTATTACGTAATGTTATGATACGAAATAATTCGGAAAAATTATTTTAAACGTATCGGTAAAAATTTAAAACCGGCGGTACGATAGTAACGGTACGGGGGTAACGTATTTAGCGATAAGTATATTATATACGCGCGTATAAGCGTAAACGGATATAAAGTTTAATAAATAATTAAGGCAGTTTTAAATAAGAAAAAGGGCCGACGAGCTGAACCGTAAAAAGGAGGAACGTAAGGCGTTTTTACGGGCGGTTTAAGGTAACGTAAATGGTAATATGTTACGGGCTTTCGTTATTTTTTAGCGGTCGATAACGTACTTTATATTTATTTAGTTATAAATTAAGCGAGTTATAACAGATAGTAAATTTACGGCTATAACGATAAATATATTAGCTAATTAAATAACGGATATAATTTACAAATATTCGGAGGTTGATAAAAAGGCGGTATTAAGTATTTTCCGAAAATTTCCGTTTTAAAGGTATATTAATAAATTTCGAAATAATTTTCCGAAATATTAAACGTTTTACGGATATATTAATAAAATAACCGGGTTTAATAATAAAAATATGGCGTTATTATAAGAATTTCCTAATGGGTTAAGTATCCGATATATATTTACGTTTTATAATATTATTACGTTAACGTTTATAATATTTATATTATTATATATAAATTATCCGTTATTTAATTTTATTTTTATTTACGTAAGGTTTAACTTTAAGAAACGTAATAAGTTTACGTTATATATATAGCAGGATTATATTAAAGAAAATGGTAATAAAGTTATAATATTTACGTACCGGCTTTTTAAGTTAGGTTTTAATTTATTCCGGGTTAATTACTGTATATTATTTAATTAAGTTTGGATTAAGGTAATTTAAAAATAGGTTTTTAAGTAAGTAACGTAAGGCGGGTAGTAATAAAAAACTAGGTTTATTTAATTATACGACGGGCGTAATTTTCCCGAAGCGATATTTCGATTTTAAAGTATTAATAAGGCGGAGCTGTCGGGTATGGGGTACGTTAGGGTTATAATTAACTAGGATAATTTTATTATAATAAAGGGTAAAAAAAAGGAAAAGGTAATTGTAATTATAATAGTTAATGGTAGTGGTAACGGTAATGGTAATAAATAAAATATAAAACTTATTATTTTTATAAGTTCGCATAATAAGCGAGTTAGAAATAAAAAGTTAAGGTAATTTTATAAGGTAATTTAGTATGTAGTAAAGATATATTTGTTATTAATTTATATCCTAATATATTAATGTCGGGGTTTTAATAATAATAAAATAAAAATAAAAAAGTGATAGTAAAAAGGATATTATTAAGGCCTTAATAGTTTTATAGTAGGTAGGGTTTTATATATGGTAGTAGCGAATTGGTTCCGATACGATAGATTAGGTATATAAAAATATGATAGGTAGTAACGAATGCAGGATCTAGTTGGGCCTTGTCGATTGCTAGCTTTTATCGATTTTATTAATTCCCTTATTAATCGAAAGGATATTTAAGATAAAAATAACTTAAGGCGGGTTAAAGTTATTAATATTAGACAAATATATATTTCCGGGAATTCGGAAACGTATAGGATTGATATTGATATATTTTAACTGTTATTTTGTAAATTTAAACAGAAAATAAAGTTCGATATTATATAAATTGGGGTAGAAAATAGTATTGGCTAATAAGGCTTTGTAAATTAGTATAGAAAAATAAGGGTAGGTAGGCGATGCTTTATAAATTGGTATAGAAAAATAAGGGTAGGTAGGTAATGCTTTGCAAATTGGTACGGAAAAATAGGGTTAGGTAATAAATGTTTTACAAATTAGTACAGAAAAATAAGGGTAGGTGGCGGATGTTTTACAAATTGGTGCAGAAAAATAGGGGTGGGCGGCGGATGCTTTATAAATTAATGCAGAAAAATAGGGGTGGGTAGTAGATGTTTTGCAAATTAGTACAGAAAAATGGGGCTGGACGGCGGATGCTTTGCAAATTGGTACGGAAAAATAGGGCTGGGCGGTAGATGCTTTGTAAATTGGTACTGAAAAATAAGGGTGGACGGCGGATGCTTTGCAAATTGGTACGGAAAAATGGGGTTGAACGGTTAATGCTTTGTTAATTAATATAGTAAATTATTACGGCCGGGTTAGGGTTAGCTATTTCGACTAATAGGATGCCGGGGGTACCCCCCCGGTATCCTATTGGTCCGAAATAGCTATATTTCAGCTAACGCTTTACAAATTGGTACTGAAAATCTTTTTTTAAATATATATATATATATTATTAACCTTAATTTTTTATATTAATTGGTAAAGTGTTTAGTTATACTATTTCAGACGAATACGTTTCCGGGGTTTACCCCGGAAACGTATACGTTTGAAATATATCTTTTTATTATATTTTTCCTTATTTTGCTAAATCGTTTAAATATCGAAATTATAATAAGTTTTTCGATTTCGAAATATATTTTCCTTTTCCAAATATCGGTTTTTGTTATATATTTTCCTTTAATATATCTTTTTATTATATTTTTTCTTAAATTATTAAATTATTTAAATATCGAAATTTCAGTAAATTTTTCGATTTCGGAATATATTTTCCTTTTTCTACTATTAAATTCCGTTATATAACTTTCCTTAATATATTTTTTCGTTATATTTTTTATAATTATATCGCTTTTTACTTTATTAAATCGATTAATTATTAAAATTATAATAAATTTCTCGATTTAAAAAAGTATTTCGTATTAATAAAAATAGGTTTATTAATAATAACGCGTAAATTTAATTAAATATATTAACGGAAATAAATTAATTAAAGTTAAAATAATAATTTTTATAACCGGATAAGAATTTAATTAAGTATATTAGCAAAGGTAGATTTATTAAGTTTAAAAAGGTATTTTTTATAACGCCGCGTAAATTTAATTAAATATATCGTTATTAATAAAGCCGTAAACATTTAAAAAGGTAATTTTTATAATATTAAATATTATTGCGGAACCTAGTTTTAAATACGATTTCGGTTAGTAAATATATATAAGTAATAAATTAAAACTATAAATGTAATATATATATAATAACTTAAAAATATATATTAATAAGATTAAAAAAAGTAATAAAGTTAAAAGGTACGGGGTAATAAATTAAAGGTACGTATTTATAAATAAAGCGGTTAATTTTAAAAACGGTATTTTTGATAATATATACGTTAAATCGATTAATTTTAATACCGGCGGTAAGGGCGCTTAATTTAAAAAGGGTATTTTTAATAATATATATATTGATTTAATTCGTTATAACGCTGGTATAAAAGAATATAAGGTACGGTACGAATATTAATAGGTTTTAAAATACGATAAGGTAATTGTAAAAAAGCTGTTAACTTTTAAAAAAGTTATTAGCTTACGTTAAATACGTAATAGTAATAAGCTTTAAAAAAGAAAAATAAGGTATGTTTTAAAAGGGTTAATAACTTTTAAAAAGGTTATTAATTATTAAATAAGTTAGTAATTTTTAAAGAGATTATTAATTTATATTTTTGTATTCGGGTATATCGGCGGTAGCGATAATAAATAATAACGTAAGTTTTAAGGAAATAATTAATTTTAAAAAAGGTTATTAGTTTACGTTCTTATATTTAAAAGTATAAACGTACGGTAGTAATATATTTTAAAAAGATATAATAAGTTAGTTTTTAAAGAGATTGTTAATTTTTAAAAATGTTAATAACTTTTAAAAAGGTTACTAGTCCGGGTGTATAAACCGGCGGCGGCGGCAGGTAATTCTTAAGGAAATTATTAACCCGTGTTTTTGTATCCGGGTATATAAATAGGTAGCAGCAATAAAAACGACGTAGTTTTTAATATAATTATTAACCCGTATTTTTATATCCGGGGGTATAAACCGGTAACGGTAATAGCGGTAGGTAAGTTATTAATTTATATTTCTATATCCGGAAATATAAGTAAATGGTAGTAGTAGGTAGTTTTTAAAAAGGTTATTAATTTATTAAAAAAGTTAATAGTTCGTAATAAAATTACTGGCTTGTATTTTTATATCCGAACGTATAAACCGGCGGCGGTAATAAGTAGGTTATTAGTTTATATTTTTATATCCGGGCGTATAAACCGAGGGTGGCGGCGGTTAAGTTATTAACTCGTATTTTTATATATAGGCGTATAAACCGGCGGCGGTAGCAGGTTTTAAAAAGGTTGTTAATCCGTATTTTTATATCCGGGTATATAAACCGGCGGCGATAAAAGGTTATTAGCTGCCGGAAGGTTAATAGCTTTTAAAAAGGTTGTTAATTTATATCTTTATATTCCGAAGTATAAATATAAAGCGGTAGTAGGTAATAGCTTAATATTTAAAAAGGTTATAAATTATTAAAAAAATTAAAAATAAAATTAATATTAATAAAATTAAATTTTTTTTTTAAAATAATATTAAAAAATAAGTATAATAAAATAAAATATATTTAATAAATGATAGTGGTATTTATATATATATATATATAAATAAAAAAATAAAAAATAAAAAATATAAAAATATAAAAATATAAAAATATAAAAAAAAGTAAAAAAAAATAAAGAAAAAGGGGGATTCGGGCGCTTTATTTTCCTAGGCGGAAAACAGGACGTGAAAAGCTTTAAGCTAGAATCGAATTAGTACCTTTTAAGGAAAATCCTGGATATTTTACCGTTAAATTATAATAGTTTTTAAATAAAAAAATAAAAATAAAAAATTATAAAATATATTAAAAGGTTTTAATTATATTAATATATAATTATAATAAAAGTAATAGTAATAGTTATAAATAAAGTATTATTAAAATTAATAAAAATAATTTAAATTATAATATATTAGTATTAAATTAACTTTATACGTTATATTTCTAATATTTAAATAATAGTAGTATTTTTTTATTTTAATTTTAAAAAGAAAAAAAAAGAAAAAAAGATTTATTAAAAAGGTATAACGCCTTGCTTTCTACCGGCGTTGGCGGAAAACAGGGCGTAAAAACTTTAAGCCGGATTCGAACTAGCGTTTTTAAAGTAAATTCCTGCATATTCTATTATTAAAGTATTAAAGCTTTTATAGAAAAAGCTTTTATTTTAATATATATTAAAAAAAATATAAATTTTATAAATTAAATTTAAAAAATTTAATTATTTTTTTTAATATAAGTAAAGCGATAGTAATGGTATTTAAAAAAAGTAATATTAATTTATAATTATTTTTATATATTGTATTTCTAGTAATTAAATAAGAATAGTATTGTTTTATTTTTATTTTAAAAAAATAATATATATATATTAAAAGGATATAGCCCCTTGTTTTCTACCGGCTTCGGCGGAAAGTAAGGAGTGAAGATTTTAAGCCGGATTCGAATTAACGCCTTCTAGGTAAATTTCTGGATGTTTTATTTTATTATATATTAAAAATAATATAGATTTTATAAATAAAATTAAAAAATTTTAATTAAATTTATTTAATATAATGAAAGTAATAGTAGTAATATTAAAAAAAATTGTGATATTAATTTATAATTATTTTTATATATTATATTTTTAGCAATTAAATAGTAGTGGTATTATTTTATTTAAATTTTATAAAAATAATATATATATATTTAAAAAGCTATAGCCTTTTATTTTTTACCGGCCTTAGCGGAAAAAAATTGTAAAATCTTTAAGCCGTAATCGAATTAACGTTTTTTAAATAAAATTTTAAATATTTTTTATTAAATTATTAAAAATTTTTATAAAAAAAATTATTTTACTATATATTTAAAAAGTTTAAAAATTTATATAAAATAAAATAAAAATAATCATATTTTAAAAAAACTTTTTAAATTTTTGTTAATAATTAATAATTAATATAATATTAAAATTAAATTTATAAATAATAAATTAATAAAATATATTATATAAATATAAATAATAATTATAATTATAATAATAATAATAATAATTAATATATTATATTAAAAAACTTATTTTTTTATATTATTATATTTATTTAATTAAATATAATTATAATAATAAATTTATTATTATTTAAAAAAAAGTTTTATAATATTATATTACATTTATTAAATATAATAATAATAATAAAATTTATCAAATTAAAAAATATATTTTTTATAACGTTATATTAAAGTAATTAAATATAATAATAACGGTAAATCCGTTAAGTCGGAAAGCGTATTTTTTATAGCGCTATGCTGAATTAATTAGGTATAGTAGTGGCGATAGGTTCGTTAGGTTAAAAAGCGTATTTTTTAAAGCGTTATATTAAATTAATTAGGTATAGTAGTAGTAGTAAGTTCGTTAGGTCGGAAAACGCATTTTTTCTAGCGCTATGTTAAATTAATTAAGTATAGCGGTAGTAGTAGGTCCGTTAAGTCGGAAAGCGTATTTTTTATAGCGTTATATTAAATTAATTAAGTATGATAATAGCAGTAGGTCCGTTAAGTTGGAAAGCGTATTTCTTATAGCGCTATGTTGAATTAATTAAATATAGCAGTAGCGGTAGGTTCGTTACCGCTTAAAGAGGTAATTCTTATAGCGTTAGATATTACCGTAAGGGCTAACCTTAGGTACGTTTTCGATTAGTGAAAATTCTATTTATACCTATACTAATTATATTTTTACTCACTTTTGCTAATTCCGTTATTTTCTTATCTACGAAAAATCTTAAAAATATTATTAAAACGATTTAACGAAAACGTTATTTATAAAAGAAAATTAAAAATTACTAAGGTAACTTATTACTTTTATACGAAATCGCTTTTTTTCGAAAAAAAAATAATTACTTTCGTAAAACGAATTACGTTTTTATTAAACGCCGGAAAATTAAAAATAAACATTTTTAAAAAAATAAATACTTATTATAAAAAAAAGATAAAGTTTTATAACTACGAAAAAAAACAATAATAAATAATTATAGTTAATAACGGCCGAAAAAAATTGTCGTAGAAGAATTTAAGCGAAAAAAGAAATTATAGTATTTACGGCAAGCCCGGATATAATAAACGTATTTATAAAAAATATATAAAAATATTTAATAATAAAGAATTCTATTAATTTAAATTAATTTAATATATTATAAGTATTTAATTCGAATTTACTATCGTAATCTATTAAAAAGTATATAATTCGCTTATATATATAGTTTATTTATATAATACGTTATATTTTTTAATTTAAAAAATTTAATATAAAACGTTTTATATTATTAATATTAAAATATTAATAACAAAACGATTTGCGAATTTATTTAATTCGTAAATTTATATAATATGTTATTATATTTATATTATTAATAAAAAGTTTTATTAAATTTTATTATACGTTTAAAATAATTTTAATTATTTATAATCTTAAATTCCGATTTATAAAAATTATTTTTATTTAATTTAATTTTAATCTTATTTTTTTAAAAGTTAATGCTTTTTATTTATATTTACGTTTATAAGTTTTTAAAGTTTTTATTACTTTTATTCTTTTTTAAATTACGAAAATTATAAGAAATATTACAAAAATAATATATTAAAATTATTAAAAAAAGTTAATATTATTACTTATTTAATTACAACTATTAAAATAATTATAAAACGGTGTAGTAAAAGTTTTTCAAAATAATTTTTTTAATAAAAGTAAAGTAATATATAAAACTTTTTATTTTTATAATTTAAATAATATTAACTTTTAATATTATTAAATATAATTAAGTTATTTTTATTATGTTAAATTCCGTAATATAATTATGTATATAAACCGTATAATTTAATTTATTAATTAATAAATAAATTTTATTATTATATTTATTTATAAAAATCGTTAAATTAATAAATATTTTTAAATAAAATGTATTATATAAATATAAGGTTATCAAGTTTAAACCGTATTAGCTAGGTTAAATTAAAAATACGAAGTAATTATACTAATAATTAATACGATAAATACTCTACTTAAAATTTTCGAATACGGTAATTATTAATAGTTTTTATGGTAATAATAAATTATACGCCTCGGTTACGAAAAGCCTTATTTCGAAGCCGAATATTACATAATGCCGATAAGTTTCGACCTTAATAAACCTTACGCCTTTTAGCTAGTTCGGTAGATATTATTTATATATAAAGTTATTTTTATATATAAAAGTTTTTTTTTTGAAAAAAGGTTATTTAATTAAATAAAACGAATTATATTTTAAATAATTATTAAAAAATGCAAAATAAACAGTTTATAAAAAAAGAATATTATATAAAAATAATAATAATAAACTATATAACTTATAATAATTAAAATTATTATTATAAAAACAAATAAAAGTATGTATAAGGTTTATAATAAATTTAAATTATATATACGTATATATAAGGAAATTATAAATATATATAAAAAAGAGTAAATAAATTAATTTATATATTTTTTATATAATATAATAAATAAATTTAAATTTTTTTAATAAAATGTCAAAAATTATTTATAAAATATTTTATTTTATAAAGTACTATAATACGTTAATATCCTTTTTAATAAAATTTCATATTATATTATTTAAAATAATATATTATATAAATATATATTATATAAAAATATATAATATATTTTTTAATATATTATATTAATTTAAATTCATCGTATTTTTTATTATTAAAATTTTTATATAATTTTTTTTACATATGTATAATGTATTTAAATTTATCGTAAACGTTTTATTTTTATTTTTTCATTTAAATTTTTTAATAATAATTTTTTTAAAAACAACGTTTATTAAAAATATAATTTATTTTATAAAAATTTTTATTCTTTTTTAAAAAAAGAATTTCGAATAAAAATATTAAATTATTTTTTATTATAAAATAAATTAAATTAAATATTTTTATTAATAAATTATTTTAATAATTTGTAATTTTTTTTATAAATAACGCTTTCATTAAATTATTTTAATAATATTTTTAAAAGTTTTTATAAATAAAAAAATATGTAATATAAATTTAATTAAAATTATATATAATAAATTCCGTTTTTATAAGGTCGTTAAGTTTAAGCCGTATTATTTAAACTAAGCTAAAGATATAAAGTAATTACATTAATAATTAATACGATAAATATTTTACCTAATATTTTCGAATACGGTAATTATTAATAGTTTTTATAATAACGATAAATTATACCTTAGTTACGAAAAGCCTTATCCTAAAACCGATTATTACGTAATACTAATAAGCTTCGACCTTAATAAACCTTATGCCCTTTAACTTTACGGTTTGGCAGGGGGAATCTTAAATAATAACTTAGGAGATGTTAAGCTTTTCGCGGTAAACTTAAGTCCGTATAAAATAGTTACTTTGCGACCTTTCGCTAATCTTACGATTAAAAGTATTAGATATTAGTTAGGAAAAAAGGCTAGAAACTTTAAACCAGCTACCTTTTTTAACTACGATTAATCTTAGAGCACCTTTTTAAACCCTTATTAATTAAGATAATTAAAACATGCCGGTTAAGTTCGAATATAAAGTTTTAATACTCCGTATTTCCGGAATCTCGACGGAGACGGTTTCGATTAAGTTACCCGATTTAAATAAAATAATCGGCCAAGTAAAATATATCGATATTTCCGTCGATATTAACAACTTGTCCGAAAAAAATCGGGTTTTGTTATTAATTTTCGGATACGATTTAATTTAAAACGGCAGAAATAATCGGTTTTTACGTAAATTTATGGCAAGAAATATCCGGTTTATAGAAGAATTGCTGGCAAAACTGGAGGATAACGATAACGGGCTTAAAAACGTTAAAATTTAATTCTTAGATCGATATAAGCTGGAGGATTACGAGCGATAATTTATCCGGCTGTTCCGGATTGCGAAAACCGTTTAGAATTCCGTTAAAAATGGTTGTCGATAAAGGCTTATATAATTAGGTAGTTTGTAAGGTTAGGGTTTAATAAAGCTTAGTAACCGATAACATAATTTATTTATTCGTTTAATTTGGTTTTACGGTTACGTCTTTTTTAAGGAGAATAAATTCCGTTTTTATTAATTTAAATTTAATATTATCCGTTAATATAACATTTTAAATATATTATATAATTTAATAATAAACTTTTTACATATTAATAACGTAATATTATATAAAATCTTTAATATATAATAAATACACTTTTTTTAATATATTATTAGCAGTTATAGTAATTAAATATAGGAATCTAGTAAAGTGCGTATGGTTATTCTAGGAAAGACTAAAGAAATCTGGGGGCGATCGTCTTTATATATACGTTTAGCTGTACAAAGGATAGTTCCTGGACAAAAGCTGTTCTAGGTAATATTTGTAACCTAAACGTACCAGCTATAAGTACCTAAAAGCATTAATTGCCGATACGCCCTTTTGCGTTAAATAACCTTATTTACGTAATTTTTTAAAATTAGATTTAAAACTTTAAGAAAATTTATTAAAAAATTATTAAAATTTTCAGTTTATGTAAAATTTAAACCCTTATCTCCGTTATTCTCGTTTAAAGTAAAACTGCGTAATTAACCGTTACATTAAAAAGCCGGCCTTTTCGTTTTACCGTTTTTTCGTAACCGTTCCGGAATACGGGGCTTACTTTTTCCGAAACGTTTCGAACTAGGTTAGGTATTAATATAAAAAAACGCTCTATATACGTTAACCTACTACGTTAAAGGTCTTATAGCTTTAAAAATCGGTTTTATTTTTTAACGGCAACACTAGTAAATAATTAAAATTATTGCTTTTTAAATTTTCCTTTATAAAAAGTTATTAAATAAAAGTTTCTTTCCGGTTAATTAAAAAATATTAATTAATTATAAACTATATATAAAATATTAACGCCTTTAAATAAAAACTAACGCAAAAAGTTATAACTATATATAAACAGGTAATTTTATAAAAGGTTAAAACTTTAAAACTAACAAATAAGCAAATACCTTCGGATAATCGTAAAAAAAATACCGCGGTCGTCGTTCTTAATAACGAAAAACAAGTTTTAACAAAGAAACGTTTTTCCTCCCGTATAAAAAAAATCCAGCGGAACCATTCTTTTGCTAATTGTTTTAACTAAATCTTAAATATCTTCTAACTTTTTTTATATTTTTTCAAATCCTAAGTTAATTATAAACCGCTCGAAATTTACCCTGTTAAATAGCTTTATAAATCCGTCGGCAGGATTATCTTTATTTTTTACGTATTAAAAACTAATATTTCCTTTTTTAATTTTTTAACGTACGTAATAATATTCGATTCGAATATAACGCTTTTTTCGTATTATTTATATTTCTTTTACCTATTTAAACGTACCTGTATTATTTTCTAAAATAGGAATAAGATTTTTAGATATAAGCCTTAATTTTATTAAAAAGTTTCTAATCTTAACTACCTTTATAACTGTTATTTTAGCTTTTACGTACTCTATTTCCGTAATATATTTAATAATAATACCTTATAATTTCGAAATTTATAAAATAAACGTTCTAATTATAAAGAATATATAACCAGTTATAAATTTTATTAATTTACAATTATTTATAAAACTTATATCTATTATTCCGAATAATTTTAAGTTATTATATTTATAATATAAATAATCTTTTTATAATTTCTAATACCGAAAAAATATATTTAATATACCGTTTAAATATTTCGGTAATTTTTTAATATATTCCTAATATTTAGGTAACGGGTTATTTATAAACTTTATTTAACTTAACGTTATAAACGTTATATTTAATTTACTAATATAATTCGAAAAGTTAAATTTTTTTATTAGGTTTATATATTTAAATATTTGTTTTTTACTAGTTATACCGTTATATTTTATAACGTACTTTAAATAATTTTTAATAAATAATGTAAGCTTTTTTTTTATCTTATTTAAACCGATTAACTTTAATAACTTTTTAATATATTATTATTAATTTAACTTAATATTTTTTATTAATAAAAAACGGATAATCCGTACGCTTAAATATTAGTCCGCGTTAATTAAATCCTTAATTAGGACGTTTTTAACAATCTTTTTAACGATATCCTTAAAACGTTATTTGTTAAGGCCGAAAAATAAGAAATTATTTACGTATAAGGCAATAACGTTTCCTATTTTAAAATTATAATATATTACGTTATCCGAAATTAACGGACGGAAACCTTATTTTATAAATATTTTTTTTATTTTTTCCTACTAAATAGCTCCGGTTTATTTTAAACCGTACAGTAAATTTATTAATTTAATAACCTTTTCAAGGGAAAACTTATATATTTTTTTATCCTTTTAATACGTATTAAAATATTTTTTTAATATAGGAAACTATTTTATATAAATATTTTCCTTTAATTTACCGTTTAAATACGTAATAATAAAGTTTATTTAAAATATATATTACTTTAAAAAAATCATTAACGTTATTAAAATCCTTTAATATATTACTTTTACAATATTTATTACGGTTTTATTATAATTAATTCCTTTTTACTATATAAATCCTTTTACGTAAATACGTACCTTATATTTATCTAGCTTTTTTATAAACGTATACTTTTTTTTAACATTTATATAACATTAATAAAGTACTTTTAAGCAACTTTATTAAAAAGCATAAACTTAAAAGTTCCGTACGAAAAGTTCTTTTTAATCTTTATAAAAATAACTTTAAGTTATATCTCTTGTTTTAAGCTTTTTATAATTTCTTTTAAAGTTAAACCGTTATTTATAATAATAAATAACTTATAAGTAATAATATTTAATATATTAATTACTTATTCGTATTTATAAACGTTTCGGATAATTTAATTAATATTTTTAAAATTATTAAAACGGTTTTTATTATTACTTGATGTTAATAAATTAAAATAAAAGGTATATAAATTACCTTTATTTTCGCCTTTTTAAGTTAAAGTTAACTTTAATTTTTAAATTAACTTTAAAACTTTATTTAAAACCTTTAAGGTATATAATTTAAAAATAATTTTTTTCGGGCATCCTTTTTTACGTTTAACTTGCTTAATTTCTTAATCCGTATTGTCCTTTAAAATAACGTTATTATCTTTATTTTTTACTTTTACGCCTTATTTTTAACGGTATTTTAAATGCTTTTATATAAGTTATAAAAATAATCGGATAATATTTTTAAAATTAAAAAATTTACTTAACTTTTCCAAATCTTCGTAAATAGTAATATACGGTATTATAAATAACTTATTACCTTTTAATAGTTATATTTTATAATTATATATCTTTTAATAATTTAATTATATTCCTCTTATTTTATAAATTATTAATTTTTTTAATTTAATCCGATAATTCTTATTAATTAAAATTATATACTTATTATTAAGGATTCGGAAATAACCGTTATCTAGTTTATATAATTTATTTAGCTTAAATATATTTTTAAAGTATTTAATCAATATTATATTCTTTACCGTAAACTAGCTTATTTTATTAATAATATACGTTATTACCTTTATTACGAAATTTTAAAAATATATAAAAATCTTTATCTACGTAAAAATTATACGCACTTTATCTTATAAAAATTATATTCCTTATTTTACAACTCCGTTTTAATATTAATTATATATATTAAAAACTACCAATTTAATACCTTTTATAACGTAAAAATTCTTAATTATTATTATACCGAACTCCTTACTACTATTAAAACGTAAAATTTATACTTTCTTACGTCTATTTTCTTCGTCCGGTAACAACGTTTTTAAACGTTTTATAATTTACGTAATATAAATGTATAAGTTTTATTAAACCTTATCCTTACTTTTAAACGAATAATACTTTTTATAATGTAACAAATCGTTTATAAAAAAACCAAAATAACCCTTATTTTCGATATTAATAAACTTAATTAATTTTATATTATATCAAATAATCTTTTTTATATACTTTCTTTATTTTTAAAAATTTATAAATAATATTTTCCGTATCTTCCCTTTATCGTATACCGTATAAAAGATATTTTTTATATCGTTAAAATCTAAATCTATTTCCGTAAATTTCTTAATAATCCATATTAATCGTTTAATACTAAAGTAATAAAAATAACAATACCAAAAAATAATTTTCTTTATAACTTTATCCGTTATTAAAACCTTCCCGTTTTTAAAAACGTTCGAAAATACGCGTTTCAAATTATCCATTAAATTATCGCCGTTTTCCTTACCGGATACTTCCCCCAGTACGTATCCTTATTAATAATTCTTATTATTTGCTAAATTCGGAGCTTTAATAATAAATTCCGGCTTCCCGTAAAGCTATAAAAAAAATCCTTTCCGAAAAACGTTAATCGTTAACAATTAAATCCTATTAAAGCTTATTAAAACGTTACGATTTAAATAACTTCCTTTTTTATAAAATATCTCCCCGGAAAATACCTTTAATAAAAATTTATTAATATATAACATATATCTAACTATAATTTCGTTTCTCTTTTTATTAAACCCTTTTAAAAATTACTTAACAATATTAACAAAAATAATAATTATAACTTTTTTACCCGTTATAATTTAAATTCCCTTAAACTTAATATTTATCATAATATTTTTCTTAAAGTTATTAATATTATTCGTAATATTAATATTCGTTTTTAAATTTTAAAATAACTTATTTAAATTATTCCCGCAAAAAAAATAAACGTATAAAAATATAACGCTTCTTATAATAATTCCTTTAAAACGTTTACCCTTTTATAACTTTAAACAATTAATTACTTAAATTTCAAGGCATTTACTTATTAAAACTTCCCGGGCTCCAAAACGTTTAATTACTAAAATTCCTTAAGTTACTTTTTAAATTATTTTATTGTACCATTACATAAAATCCTCTAACTATTATTTTTTAACGCAAACGCTAAAAATCTTTCCGTTTAATCGGTACAAATCCTTTAAGCTGTTAAAAATAAATTACTTTTCGTTTCTATTATTACTATAACCGTTATAAAAATTATTGCTTTAATTATTTTATTTATTATTACCTTAATATTAATTATATTTTCCTTTTTTTCCTTTATCGTTTCTCTCCTTTTACGGCTTAAAATAATCCTTTATTAAATATTTATATTTACCACAATTAAAACAAAATAACTTTTTATTTTTATTCCATACGGACCTATTATCTCGGAAATTATTATTATTATTTCCTTTTCCTTTACCTTTTTAAACATTATAAAACTTTCTATTCTTTTTCTTATTAATACAGTTATAAAATTCGTTATTAAAATCGTTAATTAACTATTAAAAAAAATAACTGATTTATCTAAATACTAATTAAATTATTTTACACCAATTATTAACGCAATCCTTTATAATAATAAAAAACATAATAATTTATTCCTTTAATCCGAACTTTATATTATAACCCTTAACCTTTCGCAATAACTTTTAAAACTTTATAATAAATTATACGGAATCTCCTTTATCGTATATAATTTTATTAAGCTCCTTTTAAAAAAACCTTTACTTAACCTTACCTATTACTACGTAAATCTTCCTAAAAATCCTTAATATCTTTATTCCTTTTTTAATACTTATAATTAACTTTAAAAACGCCCTTTTATACGTCTTAATAATAACCTTTACGAAACGTAACTAATTAAACTATTTCAATTTTATTGCGTCCTTATAACTAATCTTTTTAAAAGCAAAAATCAAAACGTTACTTTAAAACTCCCAATTAACCCAACTTACTAAGTAATTTTCCTTATTTAATAAAAAATCAAAACGTTTTTAACGTAACTTTATATTATTACTAAACTTTTTAAAATTCTTCTTTTTTTCCTTTAAACAAACGCTTAACTTATTAAAACTATTTAAGCTATTAAAACTTAAAAAACTGTTAAAAATACTAAAGGAACTATTATAACAGCTTTTTCGTCTTCGGAAACCTCTAAATAAATTTAAAAGTAACCTATTTAAATCGTCAGGGTTTTTACGTATTACATTTTCTTTTTTACATAGTTTCTTTTTTTCGTTTTTTTCCTTTTTCGGGAAATTAAACTTTTTAATAAACCATTTTCTTAATTACGTTTCGCCTTTTTTCAAGGGGTTAATCTTTTCTATATCGCTTTCGACGGCGATAAAAGTTTTTTATAAACCTTCCGTCCCTTAAACGTCTCGTAAAACGCTTTTATAAATACTTACATTTTATAAGCTTTATATCACTTTTAATTAAAGCGGTTTTTATTAAAATACGCCCCCGAATTAAAATATATCCAATAATCACTTTACGATATTATTTATTCGCTTTATTATATCGTCTTTTTTTTCTTATTAAAACTTTAAATCTTTAATTTTATTTTTAATTAACCTATATTTAAATTTTCATATTTTAACTTCTTCCTTAATCCCATTTAAATTAATACCTAAAAACGTATAAAACTTATTCAATTCTACTTAAAACTATTATTTTTATATAAAAATCTTATATTAATTTCTTAATTATCGTTATTAAAATAATATAACTTTTTCCGTAAAAATCTTAAAAACAAATCTTTTTCCTACTGTTACGTCTATCGTAAACTTTTATTCTTCCCTTTTACTGTAAAATTCTTCGTCTTAAAAATCCTTTTAATCGAAAAGAAAAAAAAATAAATCGCTATTCGTATATTTCCTATCCCGTATAAAAACGAAACTTTTATCGGATAAATTGTTTTATTCGATTATAAAAAACTGCCTTAAAATACATTCTTATTACTTACTTACCATTATCAACCGCCTACTCTTTTTTAAATTAACTAAATAACTCCCTTTTAAATTTCGTACCCTTTTTATTAACTTAACTTACAAATAACTACTCCGTTTAACATATTACGATTACTAATTAACCAGAAAATACTACCATATTAACAGTTATAATAATCAAATACAAAAATCTAACAAAATACGTATAATTATTTTAGAAAAAATTAAAAAAATCTAAAGGTAATCGCCTTTATATATACATTTAACTATATAAAAGGTAATTCCTAAATAAAGGCTATTCTAGGCAGTATTTACAGCTTAAACGTACCAGCCGTAAGTACCTAAAAGCACTAATTGCCGACATATATATATATATATAATTACGTTTAAAAATAAAAATTAATAAAAAGATATTTAAATATATAAAATATAATAATATAATCATATTATTATATTTAAAATAATTTTTAAATTTTAATTATATAACAACTTTTGTATTTATTAAAAATAATTTTTTTTAAATTTTTTTTATTATATATTTTAATATATATATCAAAATATTTTACTATGTTTAAATTTCATTTATTTATTATTTAAAAATTTTCGTTTATAATAAACTTTTAATTAAATAAAAATTAATTATTAATAAATTATCGAAAAAATCAATTTTTTCCTATAAAAATAATGTATAAAAGTAAGTTTAAATTATAAAAATTAATAATTTTTATTACCGTAAATTATTTTATATTTTTTTATTACGTTTATTTAAATTTTTATATTCTTTAATATTTATAATTATTATATTTCTTTTTATAAAAAATTTATTAAAAATTTTATTTTATTAAAATTATAATTTATTTTTGAAAATAATATGTTTTATAATTATAATTATATAAATTTAAATGATTTATAAAATATTTTTAAATTTTCGTATAAAATATATTTATAATATATTTTTCCATTTAAATATATTTTAAATTTATATTAATATTTAATTAATTTCAACTCGTTTTATAATTTATTATATAAATAATAAATTTATTATATGTTTAGTATATTAATACCGAATAAAAAATAATTATATATTTAATTTTAAATTTTATTTTCGTTTTTTTAAATTAATTTATATTACAATTATTAAATAAATTAATTATTTAAAAAAATTTAATATAATAAAAAAATGATAATTTATTTACGTAATACGTTATATTCAAATATGTATAAAAACATTAAAACGATTTTTAATTTTTAATACTTATAAAAATTATTATATTTATTTTAATATTATTATAATTTATCTTTTTTTTTATTTTTTATATAAATTTTAAATTTTTATTATAATTAATTATTTTATATTTTAAATAAATTTAATAATATTTAAAAATATTTAAATATTTTATAAATAAATTTATTAAAAATATATATTAATATTTTTTCATTATACTTTAAACATTTCCGTTCTAAATTATATATTTAATTTGTTAACCGTTTTTCCTACTATTACTTTTCCGTATCGTAACTATAATAACGTTCCTTTTTTTTTTATTAATATCCATTTATTATTTCCATTTCCACATAAAATCTATCTTATTATTATTCGGTTTTCGACCTTATTATAATTATTACGATTTTAAGTATTTTTAAAAGTATAAATAATATCGTAATTATTACATATAATAATATTATTATTTTTACCCTTAGGAAATAATTACTTAAAAGCGGACTTTAAAAACCGCTAGCATAATAATACCGGTTATAATTCCTTATTAACGTATTTTTGTTACCCGGTAATATTTAGTATATATATTCCTTTTAGTTTTTACGATATTACTTAATATTTTTTAATTTAATATAAAACTTCCGAACGTTAATATAATATAATAAAAACCTATATCGTACGCCGTTATTTATTTTTATACGTTATTACTTTCGTAATATTAAATAAGCTAGTAATAACGGGATACGGTAAAATCTAATATATTAAAAATACGATACGTTATAAATTAACGAATTACTTATTAATTACGCAGTAATAAAAAAATTACGTAATTAACTAATAAATCCGTTACATAAATACGCGGTATTTAATAACCTTTTATCCGGATCGTTATTTCCCGTTATTTTAATTATATAAATACTATATTAAATTTAAAAGCGTTATTTTAACTTATATACAATTTCCGTTTATTAAATAGGGTAATAATAACTTTTATATCTTAAACGTATTTCTATTATAAAATAACCTTTTTATATTATCGTAATAAAATATTAACAAATTATTAAACGGAAAAATAACAGTAACGGTATTTCGTAATTTAAAATATTACTTATTTTCCTTATATAACTTTTGCTAAATATTAGGGTTAAACTAGCGGATTATAAAATAATAAAAATATTCGAACTATACCCCTATCGCCGTCTTATTTTTTAATAACCCAAACTAAAACTAAGAAAACTATTTTAATACCTGGAATATATATACCGTACTATTATAGATTTATTTAACGGTACGTTATTACCGTTAATATTATTAATAAAAAAAATATTTTTTACAAAAAGTTTCGAATAAATTTTATCGGTAAAACATTAATACTTTTAACGGAAAATCCCGGGCCGTTATTAACCGAAACTATATTACCGTATAAAATCGTTTATTTTAAAACCTATTCGTTTTACAGGCCGTATTTCGTTATTATTATCGCTATTAAAACCGCTACCGCTATTACTATTAAACGCCCGTTACATCCTTATCTTTCCGGTATAACCTTACCTATAACCGCAAAAACCGTTACGGGTACCACCAGATAAAAAACGTTATTATTTTTTTCCGGTTACCGCCGTACCACGGCCCTTATTATTAACGGCGTTTTAAACCCGGTTACGGAAACGGCCTCATTTATAATTTCGATTATAAATAAAAAAAAACAATAATAGTTCGATATTTTCTATAATTATTACGGCATTCTTACAGCTACCGTCCCGGCTACCGGGTACCTATTTATATTAAATCTTATTTTCCTTATATAATAATAATTCGTTATATAAAAAGTTACTATTATAATAATGAACTAAATTACGTAAAATAATAACTTTAAATTTCAATTCCGTAAAAAAATATATAATATCGGCTTAATTATAATATACTTGAAAAAAAATTAATAACAATTAAGTTAAGCAGTAAAAAAATAAACAATATTACTTATCGGTACCGAATATTAAAATAAAACTATAACGCCGTTATTTTCCGTAAGCGAAAAATAACCGGGACCTATCATTTTTATCTATTACGACGGTACGTTTTAAAGCTATAAAGTAACGATATAAACGGTACCGTTACCGGGAAACTACCGGGCCTTAATTAACGCCTATACCTTTACGGCGTTTTCCGTCCCCGCGTTAATATTATCCTAATCCCGGTATACCTTAAAAAGCAACTTTAACGTAACGTAATTTTCGTTTCGGATATTACGGAAAAATAAAAAAAGTTCGGTAAAATTTAAAATAATACGTTTTTTACTTTAAATATAAACGTTTTACGCTATTAGCTAATTAATTACCGTTACCCGTCCGTCCTACCGTAACTGCCGTTAATATAAAAAATAAAAATAAAGTTTTTATAAAACGGCTAACAGAAAATATAATACTTTTAAGTATTAAACGGGTTCTTAATTAGGTTACATAATTATAAATATATTAACCTTTTTTTTATTTCGTAACCGCTAAAAACGGAAGTAATTATAACGTTATTAACGCCGATTATTATTATTTAAATATACTAGGTTATAACGGAAAAAATATATTCTCAAAGTTACCGTTATTTTATTATAATATCGTTTTTATTTCCGTTTTTATCCCCGTCCTTATTTCCGTTTCTATTTTTATCCCTGTCCCCGTTACCGTTACCGTTACTATCGGACGCCGGTAAACTATTATTACCGCTATTATCATTATTACCGTTTTCGAAATCTATTACCGTTATATATTTAATTTTTTCGTTACGGACTTATAACTATCACTTTCGCAACTCGACGATATGTCGTAAATAACAATCCCGCCAAAAAAAATCTTAACCCGGAAACCCGGAAACCCGTAAACAAATTTTCCGTATACGGAAAAATAATGTTACGTACCGTAACCTGCTTATTAATATTTATTTATACAGTATTAACGTTATAATAATAAAAATTAAATTATTTCCGGTATTACTTTATAAATTTATCGATATATTCGAAAAATCCGTTATTTTATACGGTATTTTTACATATAAATTTTAATTTAATATTATTCGAATTAAATTATAAAACGAAATTCCGGAATATAATATATTCCGGGTTTTCCCGAATACGGCAATATAAAATCGAAATAAACCGGCTAAAATAACGTAGGTTTAAAACGAACATAACGTTTTATTTACGCGGTTTTCCTTATCGGACGGTAATAACGGCTTTTTTCGATACATTAATAAAAGTAATAACGGCAGTATAAAACGAGAAAAAATATTAAAAAAAGTTAAGATCTAGGATTTTACTGTTATTTTTATTATATATAATTACGTTTTTATTTTTTATTATTATTACCGCTTTGTAAATAACGGATAATAATATAATATTCGTTTATAATAAAATTTAATCGGAAAATAAAAAAGTTTCCGTACCGTATTTATTATTCCGGGTCGGATATATACGGTACCGGTTTACGTATACGTCGTTTTCGTCCGTCGTAATACCGGGAAAATTTACGTCCGTATTTTTTGCCGCCGTCCAGTTTTCGATATTTTGCCCTTTATAATAATTAACGCACGGTAACTCCCGGGGGGGCAGCGATAATAGCAGCGGTAACGGCAATATCCTTTTTACGATTAACCGGATATTTGTATAACTGCAGGAAAATTATAAAAGAAAATATAATATCCCAACCGCCGACCTGTATAAATACGTAATACGGAATTAGGTATAACGGTACCGGCTATTACTACCGGTCCGTATTACCCGGTAACGGCAATCCCGGAATTTTAAAATATATATTTACGGTAATATTGATAACGGCATTTATAACCGGGAATTAACGGAGACCTTATTTAATAACGGTAAAAAATAAAGTAAAATATTTATTATTATTTACGTTATACGATATAAAAAAAAGCCATACGTTATTAAACGTTTAATCGTAATAGATCTCCGGGTAAAAATAGAATAACGTACCGTTTTCGCCGTTACATTCGAAAACCTGCCGGTAATTTAAAAACTTAAAATACGTACGTAACCCAATACGGCCAGAATTAAAAAGGGACGATAACGGCAGCCCTAATACCAAAGATACTAATAAATCTAAATCGTTCTTTTCGACGTTACCGTTTTCGTTTAACGTTATTACGTCCTGCCGAAACCGTAAAATAATTAAATAAAACGTATTATATCGGCCCGTAAATAATAATAACGGCTAATAACCCCTTTTCTATTTATTTAAAAAACGGTTTTATAATATTAAAATAACGTTTTAAAAAAAATAATACCGGACGTTAATACGGTAATCGGTATAACGTTAATATTAAACGTTTACCGTTTAAAACCATCCGTAAACAAATTAAAAATAACCCAGTAACGTTTTTTAAATTTTAATTAAATATACGTATAACGGATTAAAAACCGGTATTATTATTACCACCGCCGTCGGTAATAACAGCAACGCTACTACCGGTATTAATATTACGTAAAATAATATTACCGCCGGTATTAACGTTACGTAAAACGATATAATAAATAATAATACCGTTACGTTTAAAAACGTAACGGTAATATTAAAATAATTTAACGCGTTATTACTATTAACGCTATTAATAATAACAATACCATTACTACCCTTTTAATTTACCGATAAAATATTATTTTTTAATTCGATAACAGCAAATACCAATTAAACGAAAGTATTTTAAAAGTTTAAGGTAAAAAACCATATTTCAAATTTACACTCTTATTTTAAACTATCGGGTTTATTAAGCTGCCGTTCCCGGGTCGGTAAAAGTAACGGCAGCGGCAATAAAGATACCGTATTTTCTCTACCGCCTTAATTATTACCTCCCCTTTTAAATATGCCGTACATCTAGTTATATAAATATTAAAACTTAACGTAACCTACCGGTATTAAATATAATAGCGGGATAAACGGAGGGGCTAAAAATTAAAATAATAAAAACATTATTACGGGTAACGGCATCGTTACGGATAATAATATTATTATAAATAACGGTATTATTATAAACGGGGGAATAAATAGCCATAAAAATCCCGAAAACGTAATATCGTTTACAATTAATTTTAAAGCAAAATCCGTTATATAATTTAAAACGTTAAATAATTGAGGCTAATAAAATTTAATATAAAACGAAATATAAAATGGTCGGGGTTATTTAATATCGTTAACATAACCGGTATTCCGGGATATAAAAATAACCGAAAATAAGGGCTATAACGGCGATACGATATTTTAAAATAAAAATTTCTTTTACCGTTACTGCGGCTACGGTTACGGTTACGGTACGATATAATATATTAAAGATAATATCGGCTTTAATTAAAATAAAAAAACATTAATAATAACGGCGGTAAAAAAAATAATATCCTGATTTTGCTATTACCGCAGCCGTAATTATCTGGTATAATTACAAAAAGCGGTAAGCCGTTTTTTTAAAAATAGTATTTACGTAAACGTTTTATTAGAACGAAAATAAGTAAACAAAATCGTAAATAAATTAAAATATCGAAAAAAAGCATTAAAGGTAATAACGGTAATAATAATAATAATATTATTATTATTATTTTTATTCGATAAAAGTATATAAATATAAAGCGTTTATAAAATTACTTAAAACGTTTTACTATATATAATATTATTATAAGTAAATATTTACGAATTTAAGCGGAAATATCGTTATACGTTACCGGTTACCTTATAATTTTTTTACTTAAACGTTTTTTTACTTTAAAATTAAATTTACCTTTATTATTACCTTATAATTTTTTATATTTTTTTTTCGCTAACTTAAAACGTTCCTGTATTTTCGTATCGTTTTTATATTACCGTTATTTTCATTACGCCGTTATTATGTTGCTATTATTACCTTGCCGCGTAAGTTACGTATAAATCGTATAAGTACCTGTTTATTTACAAAAAACGATTTTCGGAATTAGCAGGAAAATTTTAACCCGTTCGACGTTATCGGCTTTCTTATCATTAAGTTCGAGCCGCCGGCCTATAACAACTTTTATAAAGCTATACGCTATATATAATTTATAACGTAACCTGAAAAACTAAGGCGCGTAGTTATTATTATCTTTAAGTTTTCGTATACGTAAAAGTAAATAAAGCTTACCGTAGATTACTATATTTACGCCTTATAAAAAACGCAAACCGGTAAAAATAAAAAAATAAACTTAATACGGTTATTTAATAATAAACGTTTTACGATATTATCGAATTTTAATATTATTCCCGTTATTATTATACGTAAACGCCGGAAAAAAAACGCTAAAATCGGATAGTCCTTAACTTGCTAGTTGTCGTTATTATAATACCGTTACTTATAACGTAATATTATTCCAATTATAACAATTATAATAATTATAGTAATTATAATAATTATAATTATTATTATAATAATCGTAATAATAATTATAATAATTACCGTAATTACCGTAACTATTATAATAGTTACAGTTGTTTTTACCATTATTTACGTATTTCTTATTTTTATCGCATTATATAAATTCTAGTTACGTTACGGTTATTACCGTTATTACGCTTAATAATAACGGTAACGGTAATAATAATGACAAAAATAACGAAACCTTTTTTACTATTATATCGCAGCCGTTTAAGAAAAAAGCTTATATTTACCGTAATACCAGCGTTAACGCCCTTTACGCTCAGCCCTTAACGGTAAATATTTTCGTAAATTAGTATATATACTAATTAAATCTAATCGTTAAAAACGTTATTACCGATTATAATTACTGCAACACCGTTTTCGTTATTATTAACGCTACCGGATATATTTATATTTATTTATGCGTTTATAATATATTCGGGCAGCCGGTATTGCCGGATTACCGATTTAAAAATATTACGTTAATTTTGTATAAAAATATCGTTTACCTTTTTTTTTTTCGACAATATATATTACGACAAGATCCGGTTAAAAATTAAGCGTTAAAGTTTGTAATAAAGGAATTAGGAAAATGCTGCTATATAAATACTAATACCGGTAGCGCGGAAAAATAATAGCAGTAACAATATTACTTCTAAGCGTTAAAAAAAATTACGGGCTAATAAAAATAAATATTAATATTAATAAAATATAATTAAGTTAAGTTAAATTAAGTTATTATCGCGTATTATTATTATTAGGATAAATTATTATAAAACTTAATATATATAACGTTATTTTAACATTTATTTTCTTATTTATTTTATTCGTTATTACGTTACTATTATCGTAAATATTTAATTATGTACTATCGGCGTTATTATCGACGTTATTATTACCGTCATTATATAATAAGCTTTATTATATAAATAAATTGTTATCCTGTTTACATTTTCGGATAGATACGTTTAAATAAAAATAAAAATAAAAAAATAAAAAAATAAATTTAACTTAATTTTTTTTACGGCCGAAATTAACCCCGTTACAAAACTTAATATTATCCCGTTTCTTTGTAATATTTCTTCTCCCTTTCTTTTTCGTATCTTCCCCCCCCTCCCCTCCGCTAATTTATCCTTAATATTAATTATTATTACGTAAATAATTACGCCGCTTCCGAAATAATTTAAAATAATAACGTAACGATTTATTTATAACGTGCACGTTAATATACCGGTAATATTAATAAACGTATAATTTTTACACGAAATTATTTAAAATTTAAATTTATAAAAGTAAAAATAATAATAAGTTTTAATAAAATAACGGAAATATTAACGTTAAAGCTACGGCAGTACCTTTCTATAACATTATAACCGTAACCGGGATTAGAACTTATAAACCTTATATATACGCCGTTTATATTTTTACGGTATAAATATATAACTATTTACTTAAATACGTTTACCGTTATTATTACTGTTTATCGTTAATCGTTAAAAATAAAAATAAATATATATATATTTTTACGGCTAAAAATATTTAATTATTTACGTAATTAATTTATAAAAACCCTAGCCCTTATAACAAACGATTTATATAATAAACGTAAAAAACGTTTACCGGTACCGGTAAAACACTTATTAAAATTAAACGTAAAATTAATAAAATTACGTAAAATATTATTATTTTTATTACGATTATAACAGGTATTATTATTATTACCGTTACCGTTATCGTTACGGGTATTAATATTATTACGGGTATTAATACCGGTATCGGTACGTCGATTTTTAACATAAATTTTGTAAAAATTGTCGTTATCTTTATCGTTATCGTTAAATATATACGGCCGTTTTTTATTATTAAGGCTACCGGGATAAAATACTAAATACGAAATATACGGAATAATACCGGCCAAAATACCGGCAGAAAACGGAATACCGGTAACGGGCAAAATACCGGTATCGGTAACGGAACGGTTAACGGTATTTTATATTACAATATCTTAACCGCCGGTAATACGATATTCCGGGAATTAAATGTAAAAAAGCGTATATATTTTATCAAAATTTTAACCGGTATTAATAACGAAATAGTTACGGATTTACTTAATTTCGGTATAAATAACGTTCCGAAAAACAGTAAAAATATTAATAATTTCCTAATAATTATATAGTTAAATATAACCCGAACCCGGGCGTTAAAAAAAAACTTTGTTATAATATAATATTTTTATTTTACGGTATTATTTTTCCGTTTTAACAATATTAATAATATCGGTATTAGTAAATCTTAAATAATTTTACGGGTTATATAAATAAATTTATTATTATAATTATTAATATTTTTACCGGTATCGGTATTAATAACGGCAGATAGGAAAATTATAATTTACCGGAATTATATTAATCGGTAATATAATAATAATATATTTATAAACGCAATAATAATAATTTTAAAAAGTAATAATAAAACTTTTAAAAAATTAAGTAATAAAAGTTATTATTAAAAAAATAAACAATAATAAAAAAGTTATTTATTATAAGCAGTAACAATTTATTTTTATTATAATAATAAGTTGTTATTACTGTAATAATAGCAGATTTTATATATATATATATATATATATACGTATATATACATAATATAATAATAATAATAATTTTTTTTTATATACGTAATAATAAAGATTATTATAAAATACCTTAATACTTCGATTTAATTAGTAAGTATTAGTAACGCAACTTAGCTAATTAATTTAATTAAATATATATAATATTAATAAAAACTGTATATAACGTATATTATTAATTAGTATTAATAATATACTTACTTAATTAATTTAGTAATTACGGTATTAGCAATAAGTTTACGCAGTAAATTAAAGCCGTATATGTAATAACAGGTAATAAACTTAAACCGTAGATATAATAAAGGTAATAAATTAAGCCGTAAATATATATAAGTAATAGATTTAAGTTATAAGTAAAATATAGGCAGTAGATTTTAACCGGAAATATATTAAAAATAATAAATTAAGCTGTAAGTATAATATAAAAAGCAGATTTTAACCGTAAATATAATAAAAGTAATAAATTAAGCTGTAAATATAATACAAGTAATAAATTAAATTATAAATGTAATATATATAATAAACTTTAACCGTAAATATAATACAAGTAATAAATTAAGCCGTAAATATTATATAAGCAATAGATTTAAATTATAAATATAATATAAGTAATAGATTAAGTTATAAGTATAATACGGGTAATAAATTAAAGATGTAAGTATATACAGATAATAAACTAAAGCTATATTTGTATACAGGTAATAAAGTTAAACTAGATATATATATAAACGGTAAATTAAAAATACAAATATATATAAGTAATAAAATAAAGCTAGAAACGCATATAAGTAATAAATTAATATATAGGTAAATACGGGCAATAATCTAGTATATAAGTATATATAAATAACAAAGTAAACCTGGAAATATGTATAAATATTAAGTTAATAAGTAAACAAATACAGGTAATAATTTAATACGTAAGTAAATACAGGCAGTAAATTAAAAATATAAATATATACAAGTAACAAAACAAAGCTAAAAACGCGTACAGGTAATAAGATTAATATATAGGTAAATACGGGCAGTAGTTTAATATATAAATATATACAAGTAATAAAACAAAGCTAAAAATACGTAAAGATCTCAGGTTAATATATAAGTAAATATAGGCAGTAGTTTAATATATAAGTATATATAAGTAACAAAGCAAAGCTAAAAATACGTACAGATATTTGATTAATACGTAAGTAGGTATAAGTAATAAATTAAAGTTACAGGTATATACAAGTAACGGAGCAAACCTAAAAACACGTACAGGTAATGAATTAATACGTAAGTAAATACAAGCAATGGTTTGATATATAAATACGTATAGGCAGCGGAATATAATTGAAGATACGTACAGGTATTCGATTAATACGTAAATAAATACAGGTAATAAATTAAAGTTGCAAATATATACAAATAACGAAGCAGATTTAAAAACGCGTATAAGTAATATATTACAACGTAAATAAGTATAAGTAGTAGTTTAATATATAAATACGTATAAATAGCGGAATACAGTTAAAGATACGTATAGATAATAAACCGAGAAGTAAATAAGTAATTAAAGGTAATAAATTAAGATATAAATAAAGATAAATAGATATAACCAAGCTACGTATTAAGATAAGCAATAAATTAATATATAAATATATAAAAACGGTAGATAAAAACGTAAGTAAAAATAAGCAGATATAACTAAGCTACGTACCAGAATAAATACTAAATTAATACATAAATATATAAAGGCGGTAAATTAATATATAAATAAAGATAAACGGGTGTAATTACTATATACCGGGATAGGCATTAGATTAATATATAAATATATATAAATAACGGATTAAAACCGTAAATATAACATATACGTAACAGCTTAAAGATATATATTAACAAGACTGAAAAAAATAGCAAGGCTAAAAGGTACGGGTAATAAATTAAAGGTACGTATTAGTAAATAAGGCGGCTTTTTCCGAAAACGATATTTCTGACAATATATATATTAAATCGATTAGTTCCAGTACCGGCGGTAAAGGCGCTTAACTTAAAAAAAAGTATTTTTAATAATATATACGTTAATTTAATTCGCTATAGCGCTGGTACAAGAGAATACGGGGTACAGCACGGGCATTAATAAATTCTAAGATACGATAAAGCAGTTTTAAAAAAGCTATTAACTCCTAAGAAGGCTATTAGCCTACGTTAAACGTACGGTAGTAGCAGGCTTTAAAAAAAAACTAACAAGGTATGTTTTAAAAAAGCTAGTAGTTTTTAAAAAGGCTGCTAGCCGCTAAGAAAGCTAGTAGCTCCTAAAGAGGTTATTAACCCGTATTTTTATATCCGGGCGTATAAACCGGCGGCGGCGGCGGCAGGTAAGCTGCTAACCTGCATTCCTATATCCGGGAACATAAGCAGGTAACGGCGGCAGGTAGCTTTTAAAAAGGTTACAAACTTATTAAAAAAACTAATAACTTGTAATAAAGTTACTAGCCTGTATTCTTATACCCAGACGTATAAACCGGTAGTGGTAGCAGAAAATCTAGCGGTTAGCGGCTAATAAGAAAATTATTAAAAAAACTAACAGCCTTTAAAAAAGTTACTAACCCGTATTCCTATATCCGAGCGTATAAACCGGGGGCAGTAACGGAAAATAACGCAGTTCTTAAAAAAATCTATTAACCCTTATTTTTATATTTAAGCGTATAAACCGGTAACAGTAGTAAATAAACTGCTAATCCGTATTTTTATATCCGGACGTATAAACCGAGAATGGTAACGGCTAGGTTGCTAACCCGTATTTCTATATACGGGCGTATAAACCGGCGGCGGTAGCAGCTTTTAAAAAGGCTGTTAATCCGTATTTTTATATCCGGGTATATAAACCGGTAACGGTAATAAATTATTAACTGCCGGAAAGCTAATAACTTTTAAAAAGGTTGTTAACCCGTATCTTTATATTCCGAAGTATAAATATAAAGCGGTAGCAGGTAATAACTTAATATTTAAAAAAGTTATAAATTATTAAAAAAATTAAAATTAAAAATAAAATTAAAAGAAATTAAAAAAAAAATTTATAAAATAATAATAAATAATAATTTATTTATTATTATAAATAATTAAAAAATAAATATATTAAAATAAAATATATTTAACAAATAACAGAGGTATTTTTTTAATATATATATATATATATATAGTTTTTAAAAAAAAAGAAAAAATTCGGGCGCCCTGTTTTCCTAAGCGGAAAACAGGGCGCTAAAGGTTTAAACTAAAGTCGAACCAGCGCTATCTAAGGAAAATCCTAGATATCTTACCGTTAAACCATTAAAGCTTTTATATAAAAAATGTTTTATTTTATTATATATTAAAAAAATATGAATTTTATAAATTAAATTAAAAGATTTTAATTAAATTTATTTAACATTATTAAAACGGTAACAGTAATATTAAAAAAGGGGATATTAATTTATAATTATTTTTATATATTATATTTCTTATAATAAAATAACAGTAATAATATTTTGTTTTAATTTTAAAAAAATAATATATATATATTAAAAAATTATAACCCCCTGTTTTCTACCGGCCTCGGCGGAAAACAAAAGGTAAAAACTTTAAACCGTAATCAAACTAATACTTTCTAAGTAAAATCTTTGATATCTTATTATTAAATTATTAAAACTTTATATAAAAAAAATTATTTTATTATATACTTAAAAATTTTAAACATTTATCTAAAGTAAAATAATTTTTTTTAATTATATATATATAAAATAATAATAATAATATTAATAATGCATTTTTATTTTTATTTATATTTTAATATATTTAATATTTACTGTAAAAACTATTAAGAGTTACCGTATTCGAAGATACTAGGTAGAGTATTTATCGTGTTAATTATTAGTATAATTACTTCGGATCTTTGGCTCAGCCTAGATAATACGGCTTGAACCTAACGACCTTGTAATATATTTAATATATATAATAATATTAATAATATTTTAAAAAAATTATAAATCGTTATTAATAATTAATAACGTACTATATAAACGAACGGTTTAAACAAGCGAGTGAACTAAATTTCTTAACTTTTTAAGTTTTTAACTTAATTTATATATTTTTTAATATTAATATTATAAAATGTTTTATAAAAGAATTTAAAATACACCTAGCCGTTTAAATTAAGAAATAAAATTAAAAACTTAATTATAAAAAACTTAGTTCTATATACGATATTACCGAAATTACCTTAAAGGCCCGATATCGCGGTAAACGCGCCCGAACCGATATTATCCCCAATTTGTAAAAACTAACGCCGACCGAAAAAAAATCGATTATCGAACGAATTCTTAACTTAAATACGCAAGCGTTTCTTATCCGGCTTTAGTATATTAAAGATATAACGAATTTACTGTTTACTTAACGCATCGCGATTCGTATCGGGATTAATTAGGCGTTTAATTTTGTTAAACGGCAAAAAAAACTTAAAATACGTTTAAATCGAAAAATAAATTATTAAATGGTTTTATACGAAAATCCAAAGGTATTTCGTAAATGGTTTAAGTTTATTCGGATTATAATTGCAAAATACGGTATTATAAAAAAGGATATTTACAACTTCGACGAAATAAAATGTTTAATAAGTTTTTTTATAATAATAAATATAGAAATTATAAATACCGAAAAAGGTAAAAAACTTAAATAAACGTAATAAAGAAATAAGGAATAGTTTATAATAATACAAGCTGTTAATTTTTAAAGTTAGGCCTTGCCCCTATTTATTATCCTTGCCGGGAAAAATTATCTTTTTCGTTGGTTCGCCGATAACCCAATTTTACCCGATTAAAAAATTATTAAAAGCGAAAACGGCTAGACGATAAATAAATTACGTTTAAAATAAATTAAGTATTTCGATAAGCATATTAAAACGCATATTAAAAATTTAAAACGTTTTTTTATTTTTAATGGTTACGAAAGTTATTATTTAATCGAATTCGAAGATTATAGCAAAATTAATAATATTATTATATTTTATATATTTACCTATTCTTTTTATCGGTTTTAACCTCTCGACGTATTCTGTTTTTCCGTATTAAAACGCGTTTATTTATTATATGTCGAAAGTTTTATATAACGTTACGTTATTTATATTACTAAAAAGGATTTTATCGCCAGCTTTTATAATATGTTTAAAGCTGCTATAACGACCGATAATATCAAATCCGGATTCGTAAAAACGGAATTTATTCTATTTGATTTTAATCGTATCTTTTCTAAGTTAAAAATTTTAATTATATTTATACCGATCGTCTTTCTATTTATTTCTATTAATTCCGTTATTTCTCTTTTTGCGAAAATTGTTAGAAATATTATTAAAGCGATTCGACGGGGACGTTATTTACAAATAAGGATTAGAAATTATTAGGATAGCTTGCCGACAAAGATATTTAAGTCGGTTAATTTTTTGATAAAAAGTAACCTAATATTTTTATACGAAAATGTTCTTTTTTAGGAAAAAAACGGTTACTTACGTAAAACGAATTATATTCATAGTAAACGCCGGAAAATTAAAAACATACGTTTTTAAAAAGGAGAAATACTTATTATAAAGGAAATACAGGTTTTAAGAATAAAGAAAAAAGGTAATAATAAATAATCGCAGTTAATAAAGGCCGAAAATAATTATTATAAAAAGGTTCGGATAAAAAAACGGAAATATAATATTTGCAGTAAGCTTAAATATAATACGTATATTTGTAAGGAGCTTATAAAGATATCTGGCGACGAAAAATCTAATTAGTTTAAATTAATTTATTACGTTATGGTTAATTTATTTTAGTTTGTTATTACGAAATGTTAAAAAACGGTCCGCTTGCTTATTTAGGCCGTTCGCTTATATAGTACGTTAAATAATAATATATAAAGTAATAATAATTAATATAATATTAAAATTAAATTTATAAATTTAATTTTTATTTAAATAATACTTATATTAATAATATTTTATAATTGAATAAATAAATATTAAATTTATAAATAATAAATTTATAAAATATATTATATATGTATATATATATATATTAAATATAAATTTATTATAATTATATAATAATTTAATTAATTATAATAATAATAATAATAATGATAAATATATATTTATTTAATTATATATAATTATAATAATAATTTCGTTATTATTTAAAAATATTTTTTTTATAACGTTATATTAAATTAATTATATATAGCGGTAACGGTAAGTCCGCTAGGTCGGAAAGCGTATTTTTTACAACGCTATGCTAAATTAATTAAATATAACGGTAGCGGTAAGTTTATTAGGTCGGAAAGCGTATTTTTTACAACGCTGTGCTAAATTAATTAGGTGCAACGGTTACGGTAGGTCCGTTTCCGCTTAAAAAGGTAATTCTTATAGCGCCAGACGTTGCCGCGGGGCCTAACCTTAGGTGCGCCTTCGGTCAGTAAGTCAGTGATTTTCTTCTTTTTCGAAAAATTAAACTTTTTAATAAATTACCTTTTTAACTTTATTTCGCTTTTATTTAAGAAATTAATTTTTTACGTCGTTTTTGTTAGTAATAAAAATATTTATAAACCTTTTATATTTTATATATTTCGTAAAATGCTTTAATAAATAAATTTATTTCGTATATTTTATATTATATTTAATTAAAACGCTTTTTATATAAAGTTATTATGTTTAAGTCGTATTATTTAAACTAACTTAAAAATATAAAATAATTATATTAATAATTAATCCTATAAATACTTTATTTAATATCTTTAAATACGATAACTATTAATAGTTTTTACGATAATAATAAATTTTAAGCTTTAATTACGAAAAGGTTTATTATAAAATTAACTGCTGAGTTTTATAAGTGCGTAATTTCTCGATTAATATCGGTTCAAAGGCTTATTTACGTAATACCGATAAGTTTTAATATTAATAAACATTATACTCTTTAATAAATTCGGTAAAGGGAAATTTTTAAAAGGTAAATAATAACTTAGAAAATATTAAGCTTTTCGTAGTAAATTTTAAATCGGTATAAAATAACTACTTTTTAACCTTTTATTAATTCTAAGATTAAAAGTATTACATATTAGCTAAGAAAAAAGGTTAAAAACTTTAAATTAACTACTTTTAATTGTAATTAACTAAACGATACTTTTTCGAATTCTTATTAATTAAAACAGTTAAAATATACCGGTTAAATTGGAATATAAAGTTTTAATACTTCGTACTTTCGGAATTTAAACGGAAACGGTTTCGATTATATTACCCGATTTAAATAACATAATCGGCCGAATAAAATATATTAAGATTTTTATTAATATTAATAACTTTTTATAAAAAAAATCGCATTTTGTTTTTAATTTTCGATTACGATTTAATTTAAAATAATAAAAATAATCGATTTTTACGTAAATATATACTAAAAAATATCTGGATTATAAAAAAATTATTAATAAAATTAAAAAATAATAATAACGGACTTAAAAATGGTAAAGTTTAACTTTTAAATAGATATAAATTAAAGAATTACGAATAATAAATTATCCGGCTGTTTTAAATTACGAAAACCGTTTAAAATTCCGTTATAAATAGTTATAAAAAGAGTATAACTAGGTAATTTACGAAAAGGTTAAAGTTTAATAAAATTTAATAACCGATAACTTAATCTATTAATTTATTTATTTTAGTTTTACGGTTACGTCGTTTTTAAAAAGAAAAACGCATTTTATTAAAATATATTTAATAATTACTTTACGATATTATTTATTCGCTTTAATTTATTATTACTTCTTTTTTATTAAAGCTTTAAATCTTTAATTTTATCTTTTATATATTTATATTTATATTTCCGTACTTTAACGTTTTTTTAATTCTACTTAAATTAATACTTAAAAATATATAAAAATTATTTAATTTTAATTAAAACTATTATTTTTATATAAGGTTTTTATATCGGTTTTATAACTCCTTAAAAAAGACGTAACCGTAGAACTAAATTAAATAAATAAATAAATTGTATTATCGGTTGCTAAACTTTATTAAACTTTAACTTTACAGGCGTTTTACTTTAAGGTAATTTTAAACTGTTTAGTTATGCTTTTATTAATAACTATTTTTAACGGAATTCTGGACGGTTTTCGTAATCCGGAATAGCCGGATAAATTATCGTTCGTAATTTTTCAGTTTGTATCGATTTAAAAGTTAAACTTCGACGTTTTTAAACCCGTTATTGCTATTTTTTAGTTTTGCCAGTAATTTTTCTATAAGCCGGATATTTTTTAATATAAATTTATATAAAAACCGATTTTTTCCGCCGTTTTAAATTAAATCGTATCCGAAAATTAAAAATAAAACCCGATTTTTTTCGGATAGGTTGTTAATATTAACGGAAATATCGATATATTTTACTCGGCTGATTATTTTATTTAAGTTAGGTAACTTAATTAAGATCGTTTCCGTTAAGATTCCGGAGGTACGGAGTATTAGGATTTTATATTCGGATTTGGCCGGTATATTTTAGTTATCTTAATTAATAGGGGTTTAAAAAGCCTTAAGATTGATCGAAATTAAAAAAGGTGGCTGTTGTAAGACTGGCGAAGGGTTGTAAAGTAGCCATCTTATACGGATTTAAGGTTTACCGCGAAAAGCTTAATATCTCCTAAGTTATTATCTGCCTTCTAGGAGATTCTCCCTGCTAAACCGTAGAGCTAAAAGGCATAAAGTTTATCAAAATCAAAGCTTGTTGGCATTGCGTAATCGGCTTCGGGATAAGGCTTTTTGCAACCGAAATATAATTTATCGTTACCGTAAAAACTATTAATAATTGCCGTATTCGAAAATATTAGGTAAAGTATTTATTATATTAATTATTAATATAATTACTTTATATCTTTAACTTAGCCTGGATAATACGGCTTAAACCTAACGACCTTGCATATCGGTTTTATAATTATCCTTATTAAGAAAATAAAATTCTTTTTAAGAAAATTTCGAAAATAGGTTTTTTTTCTACTACTACGTTTATTATAGGCTTTAACTTTTTTCCCTTTTACTATAAAACTTTTCCTTTTAAAAATCTTTTTAATCGTAAAAAAAATAAAAATAAAAATATAATAAAAAAAAGAACTATTTATATACTTTTTATCCCCTATAAAAGCGAAACTCTTACTAAGGAAGCTACTTTATTTAACTATAAAAAACTATATCGGAATACGTTCTTATCGATTATTCGCTATCGTTAACTACTTATTCTTTTTTAAATTAATTAAATAACTCTTTTTAAATCTCGTATTCTCTTTATTAATTTAACTTATAAATAACTACTTAATCGGAAAATAGTACTATATTAATAAGTATATAACGTCGTTAGGTTTAAGCCGTATTATTCAGGTTGATTTAAAGATACGAAATAATTATATTAATAATTAATACGATAAATACTTTATTTAGTATTTTCGAATATGGTAATTATTAATAGTTTTTACGGTAATAATAAATTATACGTTTCGGTTATGAAAAGCCTTATTCCGAAGCCGATTATTACGTAATGTTAATAAGCTTTAATCTTAATAAATCTTATATTTTCTAACTTTACGGTTCGGTAAGGGGAATTTTCTGAAATGTAATAATTTAAAAAATATTAAGTTTTTCGCAGTAAACCTTAAATCCGTATAAAATAATTACTTTATAACCTTTTATTAATCCTACGATTTTAACTTTAACCGATCCTATAATTTCTCGAATCCCTATTAATTAAAATAATTAAAATATACCGGGTAATTTTTATTATAAAATACCGATATTCCGTAACTGTAAAATCTTTACGAAAGATATTTTTCTTAAAATTCCTAAATTTAATAAAGCTTTAAAATAAGTTAAAAATATCGATACTTTTATTAATTTAATTAACCTTTCCTAAAAATATTAAATTTTATTTTTAATTTTTAAATACGATTTAATTTATATAAGCAAAAGTAATTAAAAATTAGCTAATCTTATGGTGGAAAATATCGACCGTATAAAGGAATTATTAGGAAAATTAAATATAAACGGCAAAAGGCTTAAAAATTTCGAAATTTAACTTTTGGTTCGATATAAAGGAAATTACGAACGATAATTTGTCCGGCTGTTTCGGATTACGAAAACCGTTTAGAATTCGATTAAGAATAATGGTCGATAAAGGTATAATAAGGCAGTTTATAAAAAGAATAGGGCTTAGTAAAACTTAATAACCGATATTATAATCTATTCATTTATTTAATTTTATTCTACGATTACGTATTCTCTAAGGAGAATATTAATAAGTATAATAATTAAATATAGAAATTTAATAAATAATATAAAATTAATTTAAAAATAATCGCTTTTATAGATATTTATTTAACTAAATAAAATATAGTTCTAATATAAAGGGTATTCTAGGTAATAGTTACAGCCTAGATATACCAGTTACAGGTATTTAAAAGTACTAATTACTAATAAAAATATTAAAAATTATTAAAATCATTTTTTTAAAAATAATAACTAGGTTAGTTTTTTATTAAAAAGTAATTTAATATTTTTATACGAAATTCATTTTCTCTTTCGAAAGAATAATAGTTATTTACGTAAAATAAATTACTTTTTTAATAAATATCGAAAAATTAAAAATATACGTTTTAAAAAAAACATTGATTTTAAAAATATATAAAGTATTATAATTAAAGTAAAGATAATATTAAGTAATTATTATAAAGAGTTTAAATTAAAAATCGAAAATATAACGTTTAAAATAAGCTTAGATATAATACGTATATTTATAAGGGAATTATAAAAATATTTAGCGATAAGATATTTAAATAGTTTAAATTAATTTATTATTATAAAGTACTAAAAAACGAAAAACATCTTTTTATTGGCAGTTCGCTTATATATTATATTTTTTAATTAATAATAAAAATATAATTTACTAAGATTTATTCTTATATATTACGTTAATTATAAAATACCAAAAAAACTTATTATTACATAAAAAAGGTAAATAATAAAATAAAAGTTTAATATTTTAAAAAGAGTAAAAGATTTAAATAATAATATAAAAAACCTGAATAATATAACAAATATTACATTACTAACTTATAATTTATATAATTAATACTAAAACGAAATTATAAAATAAAAGTTATATCGTTAATAAGCTTAATTAATATATACTATAAATTATAATATTAATGAAATAATTTAAAAACGTATGGAAATTACATATCTAATATTAATTTAATAGAAATTATTTTCGAATGTTTAATTATAAATATATAATTTAAATTAATAAACATTATTATATTAAGGTAAAAAATAATATCTCGTAAAATAAAATAAGAATTAATAAACTAAGATTAAATATATTATTATTAGGTAAAACTATTAAAAGAAATACTAAATTATATATAATATTATACGCCACCGGAGATAAAGATTTAAAATAGGATTTAAAATAAAAATATATAAATATATTTAAAGAAATTAAATAGGTAGAATAAAGAAAAGGTTATTTAAAATGAAATATTTTTAAGGTATATGATTTGTAAGGATTAAATAAAGTTTTAATATTCATTTAAAAATTAAGGTAAATATGAATATAAAAAAATTATTATAAAAATAGTATTTAAATTTAATATTTTAATATAGTAAGTTTAAATAATACTAAAAATGAATTCGAACGTTTTTTAATACGAGAGAATCTTTAATATAGCAAATATTAATATTTATAAATTATTTATACTTATAAATAATAATTAATCTTTAAAAAAAACTATAAAAACTTTAAAATAAAAAATATATTTTAAATTTATTTCTATAAAAATAAAAAAGAGTTTTTAATATAAATTGTATAAATTTACTTTATATAGTAGAATTACTTGAAATATTTTATAAATATTAAGTAAATATAAGATATATATTTATATAATACGATTAATAAATGAAATAGAAATTCTTTATAACGAAATTTTAATAAATATAGTTTAAGTAATATATTAAGGGGTGTTAATAATACTATACTTTTTTAACGAAATATATACTATAAATCGTTTTATTATTAAATGTTTAAATAGTAAGTTAAATAATATTTTTATATAAAAATATTTTCGATTTTAATAATATATTTTAATATATATATTTTAAGAAAGTTATTAAATTACTAATTTTATTATATCACTTAAAATAATCCGTAAATATTTAATAAAAATAATATTTATCCTATTTATAATATAAAGATTAATCGGTTAGTTTTATATAATACAATATATTATAATTTTAACTTACGAAATAGTATAATTATAAATATAAATCATTTTTTATTTTTCGCCTTAAATAAATAATAATTTACCGATATTATTAAATTGTATTATTAAAAATAATTTATTTAAAAGTTTAAATAATATAAATTAGTATTAATATAACGTGCCGAATAAGCTTATAGGATAAACAAGCTTACGGAATGATTTTTAGCACTTTGCGATAATAAACTTAATTTAATTAACTATAACATATTAAATTAATTTAAATTAATCGGATTCTTTATTACTAAACGTCTTTATAATTTCCTTATAAGTACATGTATTATATCCGGGCTTTCCGCAAATATTATACATCCGTTCCTTTGTTTAAACTTTCTTACGATAACTACCTTCAGCCTTTTTTAACTGCAATTACTTACTATTACCTTTTTTTTTTTAGCTTTAAAAACCTTTGCCTCCTTTATAGTAAATGTTCCTTTTTCTTAGAGACGTATGTTTTTAGTTTTGTAACGTTTGCTTAAGATATGGTTTGTTTTACGTAATTAAGTAATTTCTTTTCGAAAAAAAGTAATTTCGTATAAAAATAATAAATTACTTTTTATTAAAAGATTCGCCGATTTAACCATTTTTATCGGCAAATTACCCTAGTAATTTGTAACTTTTTTTTATAAGTAACGTTTTTATTTTATTATTTTCTTAATATTTTTAGGGGTTTTTGCAGATAGGGAACGAATAAAACCGGCGGAGGTTAACAGGGAGATAATTAGTGTAAATATAATTAAAAAAATTTCGAATTCGGAAAAAACGTTATTAAGATCGAATAAAACGAAATTAATTTTTACAAATCCGAATTTAATATTATTGATTATTATAGTAGTTTTAAACATATTGCGAAAACCGGCGATGAAATTTTTCTTGGTAATATAGGTAACGTAGCATTATATAAGACTTGCGATATATAGTAAATAAACGCGTTTTAATACGGAAAAATAAGATATATTAAAAGGTTAAAACCGATAAAAGGAATGGGTAAGTATATAAAGTATAATAATATTATTAACTTTGTAATAATTTTCGAATTTAATTAAATAATAGTTTTTATAACCGTTAAGGATAAAGAAATATTTCGAATTTTTAATACGTATTCGAGTATAAGAATATGTACTATTAGGTATCTAGCGTAGCTGATCCATTTACTATATATATACATATTGGTTCTTATAAACGCGACCGGAAGGTATCTCCAAAAACCGTACCTCTTAAAAGGCCGGATAAAAAACCCGATTAATAAGAGTTTTTTAATACGGTAACAAATGCGATTACGTATACGATTGATTTAATTGGTTCCCAAAGCCCTTAACCATTCCAGTTGTTGCCGACATAATGGCGGAGCCGAAATTCCAATAATTTAGCTCCTTTAAGCTGGCGCCCTTAAAAAAACGGTAACCCAAGCTGGATTTAAACCAGCTATCTTTTGCAATCAATCGTAACAAAGTGCCTAAGCCTATCGCAATTAAAAAAGACACCCAGGTTCGTAACTACTGAGCCATTAGGCCACGTATTCGAATATATTTATTAAAATGTTTAATTTATTTTAAATTTAATTTATTTATTATTTAGCCGTTTTTATTTATAATAATCCTTTAGTTAGATAGAAGTGGGTTATTAGCAAACTAGCAGAGAAAATGGTTTTTCCCGGTAAAGATAATAAATAAGGGTAAGGCCTAGTTTTAAAAGTTAATAGCTTGTATTATTATAAATTATTCCCGATTTTTTTACTAAGCTTATCTAAGTTTTTTACGTTTTTTAGTATTAATAATAACTATACCGGCTGTTATAAGAAGCTTTATTAAAAATCCTATCTCGTCGAAATTATAGATTTTTTTTTTTGCGATATTATATTTTGCAATTATAACCCGAATAAACTTAAATTATTTACGAAATATTTCTGGATTTTCGTATAAAACTTTTTAATAATTTATTTTTTAATTTAAACGCGTTTCGAATTTTTGTTATTTTTTAATAAAATTAAATACTTATTTAATTCCGATATATCCCGTAACGTATTACGTAAGTAATAAATTCGCTATATTTTTAATATATTAATGCCGGATAAGAAACGTTTACGTATTTAAGTTAAGAATTCGGTCGGTAATCGATTGTTTTTTAGTTAACATTAATTTTTGTAAATTAAAGATAATATTGGTTTTAAAAGATTTATTAATATATCGTACGTATAAAGTAAAATAAGCAACTTTATAAATAAAATTAAATGTTATATAATTAAGTATCGGGTTTCGTTTTTTAACTTAAACAGCTAAGTTTATTTTTGCTTTTTTTATAAGCCGTTTTATATTATTAGTATTAAAAAATAGTTAATTAAAGTTAGGTAATTAAAATATGTTAAAAACCTTCCCGTAAGCTTGTTTATCCCGTAAGCTTATCCGAGACGTTATATAAATTACTTATTTTTAATTAAAAAGAAATATTAAGTTAAAGTAATAAGAATAAATTAAAATATTATTAATTTAAGTTATTAAAGATAAAAACAAATTAAAATAAGATAGAAAATTTTATAATTTAATATATAATAAAAAGTATTTGATATATAAATTTCGTAAGAAAAATTATTTATATTAAGAATTTAAATATAATACTTATATTGTTAATTTAGTACTTATATAGTTAAAATATATTAAATAAACTTTTTGAATAAAAAATATTAAAAAGAATTATATATAATAAATTACTTAAATACTAATAAATTAATAAAGCTTATCATACGTAATATTTTATTATAATTATTATTATTATTATTATTAAATATATTACTAAAATAAAATATATAAAAATAACTAGTATTAAAAATTATTTAATAAAATAAAGCTTTATATTAATATATCTTATTTTTAATTTTAAAAAAATATGTAAATACTATAATAATAAGATTTAGTTAAAAGATTAATATTAATTTTAAATTTGTAAAAAAATAAATAAGATTATTAATTAAGTTTTAAATTTATATTTTAAAACAGAATTTAAAGAGTTTATAAATAATTTAAAACATAAAAAAATATAAGATAAATTTAGAAATGTTTAAAATTTTATTAAATCTCTTATATAAGGTCGTTACGTTTAAGCCGTATTATCCAGGCTGAATTTTATCTCTTATATAAAGTAAGGTTTTTTATTAATACTAATTCTTTACTATAATTAACGCGCGTTAAAAATTATATACACCTTACTTCGAACGAGGCTAACGCGGTTTTAACCTACGCTCTCTTTTAATACTCTTATTTTTTAACCTTTAATAATTTAACAATATAACCTCTCCTAGAAAAAAATTAAGTAAGGCCTTAATCGGCAAAAGGAAAAGAAAAAAACACTTTACCCCGGAAACTCGTACGGCAATTATAGCTACCTATTTAAAAAATACAACTATAAAAAATTTTACGGACCGATTTAAGTACTACCGCAATACCGTCACTAATACAATTAAAAAATATCGCGAAACTAGAAAATTTAACAACCGCGTTTATCCTAGGGACAAGCCGAAAATTAATATATTAAAAGGTCGATTAATCGTTAAAACCCTTTTAAACGAAATTAAGAACAGGACTAATATATCGATATACCGTAAAATACTAATCCGCTTTCTTAAAAAAATAAAACCTTTTGTATTAAAAATCTATCCGCCGGCTCTTATTATCGACGAAATTAATAATAAAAAGAAATTATCTTTATTATTATTAAAGGAAAAAAAAGTAAAAATTAACGAAGGTACGCATAAATAGAGTATAAATATTTATTAAGCGCTAACATTTAATATATAAAGCTACTATTTCGATAAATACAACGTTATTTTTAACACCTTAAATCCGATAAGATAAATATAACGCTACTTTAAAGAATAATACAACCGCCGAATAATTAATATAATAGATTATAAACGTCCGAACGTTACGCTAATAATATATAACTTTATTTATATAGGTAAAACGTTGGAATTAATTATTATAAAACAAAATGCCGATTTCCTACATAAAAAATATACTTCCGATATCTATACTCAAGCTTTCGAAAAAAGCTTTTTTCTAATATATCAACCTGGAAAGTTTTATCAATAAAATAACGCGAAAATATATAAATCTAAACAAATAATATCATAATTCGAAACATACGGAATACGGCTAATTATATAACCTGCTTATACCCGGATATAAACCCTATCGAGCACGTATAAAAAAATATAAAGACGATCCTTTATAAAAAACATCCCAACGTTTACGAACTTAAAAATAACGCAAAAAATCACACTACATTAAAGGAATAAATCAAGGAAGCGTAGTAAGCAGTCCCCTAGTTTTTTATAACCTACTTAATTAATAAGATGCCGAAAAAAATTAAAACGCTACGTAAGGCGAAAAGGTGGTATACTAAATACTAAACGCTAGATTTAAAGCTTTATAAATCACTTTACCAATTGTAAATAACTTTAATACTCGAATTTTTATAAATTATTAAAGTTAGTAATCTATATAGATAGAAAGGAGCGTTATAAGACGTATATAAATTTCAATGCGTAGTAATTTTATAAAATGATACTAATTACCGTATTTTTTTAATTAATCGAAAAAAAGAAATTTATTAATTTTATATAAAAAAAGATTTAGAAAATCACGATTTTTATTACTTATTAATATTAGGATGAAATAATAAATTCGATTTTTAAAATGATAAACCTTTTAAAATAATAAGCTAGTATATATATAATATTTTTCTTATATTAACGTTTAATCGAATTCGAAATATTTCGAAAAAAAAATTTACGGTTTAGTATAATTATATAAATATAATACAACGACAAAACTAGCCTTTATTTTAATAAAAGTAATAAAAAATTGAATAATTTTTTAATATGTTTTTAAATTTTTAAAATTTAATTTTAGAAATTATATAAATCAGCTTATTTAACTTAAAAGGGTATATCGATAATTAGTACGTTTAAATACCAGCGGCTGGTACGTCTATGCCGTAGCTGTTACTTAGAACAGCCTTTGTCCAGGAATTATCCTTTGATAGTTAAAGGTATATGTAAGGGCAATTACCTCTAGACTCTTTTAGCATTTCCTAGATAAATTATGCGCTATTCGCCAGATTCCTATATTTAATCACTGTAACTGCTGATATTAGTTAATTAAATAATTATTAAAATATTTATATTTCCGTTAATAGTTTATGTTATTAATAGCTTTAAAAAATTTGTAGGGCATTAAGGGGATAGGGAGTTGGTGGAGGGGTCGACTTAATCAACAATGCTTTCCCCTCTAATATTCTGGTAGAGTCGCCGGAAATCCGGAGTGGAAAAGCAGACAGCCCAGCACCTCTTACAAACCAAATTTGTAGGGTCTGTCAGGAAATCAGCATGGGCATGTAAATGCGTGTCTATGCTCATTCCAGCCATAGGCTTAGGTACGTTTGTGAGAGAAGAGATAACCCCGGAAGTGGAGACTGTACAGGTATACCGGAACGAATGTAGCGATAATGGACAAGGCATTGTAAAGACAGCAGAGTCGCAGTATCACGTGCCGAGATTGCTCGATCTTCTTAGCTATTACGTAAATAGCTCTTCTGCTGCATACTCTACCACAGATATCAACTTCATTCTATTCAAATTACAATCTTGTAGACATCGCTCCCAGCACCAACACTCCCATCTTCCCCGTTACTCCGTTTTGAAACTACGAGAAATGGAACCCATTTTCGGAACCCTCGCCCATGGCCTGGAGTCTTCTGGGAAGGGAGCTTAGCCTGGCTTAGCACGAAATATTGGTTACTGCGTCGCCTCGCCTCACAACCCTCACAGCACGAAAATGGATACAAAATAGCTCAAGAATAAGTGGTGCAAGTGAAGAACGTGGAAACCCAAGCAAGCACTTGAAGTTTAAAGTATTAGGTGCGGATTCTTTCCAACCGTACCTTTAGCCCAGCGGGACGCAAGGTAAACCCCGGGTTTTCAACAGAGTACGACCCTTCGATACTTATGAAACGATGATTGCGTACTATTTCGGCGAGTATGGTCTTGATCTCAAATAGGGCGAACTGCCGTCCTACACAAATACGGGGCCCGTTAGAGAATGCCTCGAAGGCATAAGGGGATAGTTGGTCACCAGTCACTAGAACAGCGGTAGTTAACAATACTGTTCCGGAGGGGCTTTGCTGCTAACGTAATGCTGGATCTCTTGCTCTAAAAGTGGTGTAAAGGCTTTGACCAACAGAAAATTACGTGCTTGTGTACATAGAGTTAAGGAAAGGAGAAGCAGATAATTCCGAGAGTTACTTACAACGGTCCCAACGTAAGGGGTCTACCTCGTCTACATCGTCACCCCATATCCGTGGATTCAACAGGGTATTCGAAGGACAGAGGTCTACTAAAGTTCCTTTAGGGATATAGACACCTTCGATTAAAAGATCTGTGTTGGCTTCGCGGTGGTATGTTGTAGCTAGAACAGGGTATAAGTTCTAGGTCATGCTAAAAGAGGTTCTTGTCTCACCTGGCGGATAAACCCGTAGAGACTCCCTGCAAAAGTTGTCCAGGTACGGCAGCCTATCCAGATCTGTGTAGGATGGGTTTTGCGGAAGCTCATTTACTTCGCGGCGCAGCTTATCCTGAATATCCGGGTGCAACGCTAGGATATATAAGCTCCACGAAAGCATGTTGGCCGAAGTATCGTGGCCTGCCGCCATGAATTCCAGGAGCTAGTCAAGTTAGATGCAGTCTCACAAAATCGGTCTGAGTAATCAAGGAAACAGGCTGTCGTCGAGTTAGGAAAGGGTCTAAGCTTACATGGCCGAGGAACTCATTCTCGCCGATGCCTTCAGCGACGCCACCAGGTATGCTCTCTTCCACAATGAAGGTGACCAAGTCTCGCGAGTCTTTGCTCTCGTATCTGCCTGCGGCAATTGCGGTAGAGACCTCACGGTATCGGTCTCGAATGAGACTCCGGAGAACATCGTTCAACCAATCCATTGCGCCTAGGAACTCCCGATTGGCTTGCAATGGTAGCCACCGAGTTGGGACAAAACCATTTGCAAACAACAGAACTCGTCCCATCGCATCCGGGGAGAAAAACAAGTCGTAGGCCTCGTGGAACGTGTGGCCCTTCTGATCGCCCCCACTTGATGCAGTTGATTTCTCCTTGTTAGTGGTATCCCCAGGTTTCACGTAATTCAGGTTGACACCCAGAATAGCGGAACCCATGATATCGAGGATCGCCTTCGAGAAGGTTGTTGTGCAGTCAATGACGCCGGTCCGTTTATCGTTCTCTTCGATACGCTGATCGAAATACCGACAGATGTCCTTGGCCGTCTCCTGGAAAATGGGCTCCAGCTTGCGAATGTTCTTGAGGGAAAAGGGCCCGCTAAGCATCTTGCGATGAGCCCGATGCTCATCACCTTCCATCAGTATCAACCCATGACCCCCGACCTCTCGGACTATGCGTAGGAACCATTTGGGTTTCGAAAAGGAGTAGCATTGGGTCTGTAGTACCTCCTTGTGAGCGTTGAGACTATTGGGGACCAGCACTTCGGTGCCAGCCCAGGTGAGATATCTGATGAAGGGCGAGTCGGGGTGCTGCCTCATCCATTTAATATATAGAGTCGTGGGGGTTTCCGCTTTGAGGAAGTTCAATGCCTGCCCGAAGAAAACGTGATTGTCCTGGTAGACACAAATTAGCTACTTAAATCTGACGTGAGCGCGTCAGGAACGCTAACCGTTGGTCCCGGCACATTTCGAAGCGGGGAGAAATACTTATGATAAATAAATATACGGTAGTGTTTCACTACGAGGTACTGAACGAGGAAGAACGCCCAAGCGGCCTGTGCTACTGTCACGTTAATGGAGAGCAGGTCAGGTTGCTGGGATAAGAGCTTGTCTAACAGGTAAGACTCTGTTAAGGCGAGCCCAGCGCAGGTAAGCAAATCCATTCTCCCGGTCCGCTTCCGGCAGGGCAAATTCTGTGAAACGTCGAGGAGAAGGAACGATGTAGACTGAACTGACGCTTTGTAAGAGTGAGTGGCGCGGGCGGCACATACATGAGATACGGGAGATCACATGCGGGAGTTATTGCCCCCAACGTCCCCTCGGCCGAACCTACATCCGCGCCTTCATTAAACGATGTGGAACGGCAAGGGCTGTGCCGCACACTTGGGCCCTCCCCTGGCGTCCCATTGGGTGCTGTGCCACGCCTCCGTGGAAGTGCATAATCCGGACTGGGAATGTCCTCCGAAAGCTCCACTAGAGACGGACTACTTCGTAATGAGCGTTTGGGGTCAGTCGTATTGAGCATCTATTCATAACCGCCACTCGTTGACGTATCTCTACTTAACAATCACCAGCCAGCCACGAACACGAAACGGGGACACATATCAAATGTCAACAGATTGGGGGAAGATGGCTTGATAGGACAATGTTAGCATTGCGAGGGGCATAGCAGGGATTGAAAGCCCGATCTGCGGGATGCGTCTGTCGGGCCGGATGTTTTTAACCCAGACCCCTGATAATCCCACCGTTAGACCCACTTCCCGGTAAAACCGGTGGCGGATCCGCAAGCGCCAAGGTGTGATTGATGCGTTATCGTATGGCTTAGAAACATCGGTCCTTGTATTGTGGTGGTCTCATGCATTCCGTCCTTAATAATGACTCCGTACTGTTAATTGATATCCCTACGTAAGAGGGAAAGAGGAAATGCTGCTTCGCTGAACAGGTTATTAAAGATGGCGGAGGCTGCTGATATCCGAGCACTTTCTAGACGACTTAGTATCTACTTTGCGCTATAGCCCTTCGAGCGGGAGCTAGAAGCTATAGTCCCCAAGGTCTAATAGGTTAAACTAAAATCCGAATCGTTCACGGATATTGACGCGAAGCTGCCGAGTGCTTTGAGAGAGTATCCATGGCACCACCGAGCTCCAAGGATGAGGAGCTGATAAACGCAGCGTGGAGGCAGCATCCGATCGCGGCACGAGGGCTCGCGGCCTCTCTCGCCTACGCCACCATCGCGTGCATCATTCTGACCTCTATCACTGTGGGCCTGCGAATCTGGGCCCGGGCGTGGGTATTTCGGGACTCCAAGGTTTGGGGATGGGATGACAACCTCGGCGTCCTCAGTTACGTGAGTCAAACAGGACCCTGCCTGCACTATCACCAAATTAACAAGCGTGAGCTTCTCCGGTGCAGTTGACATTCGTACCCTCGGGTGTGTACATCATCCTCGCGACGCGGTACGGTCTTGGGACGCGCGACTCCGAGCTGAACGACCAACTCCGAGCCAGGGCGGCTCTGTATCTAGGGAGCTGGCAAATGTTCTATGCGGTGTCGACTACCTTGGTTAAGGCCGGCATCGCCGTGGCCCTTCTACGTCTGACGACGCTGCGGCGCTACCGGTACACTATCATAGGCATACTCACAGCTCCGCCGCTGTTTACCGCAGTGGTCGTTATTCTCCTACTGTGTACTTGCAAGCCCCTCGGCGCACAATGGGACGTGAACCTGGGGCCGTGCCCAGTCCACGATTCGATGGCTTATCTGAGCTACCTTTTCACGGCCTTCACGGTCATCTTGGACTGGGCATGCGCCGTCATCCCTTATCTCCTTTTGCGAGACCTACAGATGCAGAAGCGCGTAAAACTTTCTCTCATGGCTCTCCTAGCTTTCGGGAGTTTGGCAGGCGTGTGCGCTATTATCCGGTTGCCGTATCTCAAGTACTACCTCATCGTCGACGATCAGTTGTGTAAGGCTTCTTCTAGTTTACATTTCGAATCTACTTGCTCTTCTAGTCAAACAGCAGTTTTGCTGACCTGGCACATAGTCTACTTCTCTAACATAATCCTCTGGTCGACCGTCGAGAACGCCATCGGCATCATTGCCGCGTCCCTGCCGCCGCTCCGTAAACTATTCAGTTCCTACGGGACGACACGCGATGGCTCCTACCCCGAAGGACGGGCGGGAGCGGTGCAGACGATCGGTGGGACGCCGTTTACTAAGAACGGCGGGTCCGTGGGGTTGAAGACACTGCGCACGAGGAATCAGATGGCCTCCGAGTTCCCTTCGAATGGCAGCGGCAGTTGGAGTCGACTGGACGTTGATAGCTCGGCGAGCCGAGAGAATATAGTGAGAACCAATATCGTATCGGATGATTAGCCGGGTTTTTAAATTTGAAATTATTCCATTAAACCTCCAGAATTAACCAAATCCATGTCACGTAACCGTTTTATAGTCGGTTGCATTTCGACCCTTACTCCAGCCGTTCACTTTAGACAATTGTTGATAGCCTGTAGAACTCCGGCCTAGGCCATATAACGGTTTGCGAAGCCTGCGCCAACAGGCCGAGCTAGCCATTATGCACCAAAGGCCGGTATGCACGGACAGGTTGGTACCGTTAGCGTACGGTTAACACTTATAAAACGGGTCATATTGTGCTGCCGCGGCGCTATGGTAGCCCCACACCCAGACTACCCTCTAGGGAACCAGAACAGTATTCCTTAAGCAGCCATATGCTAACAGTATTTATTCCATATTTATACAATCCAGGCATGGCCTTAACGTCCCAGGTTTACAGATATTCATATGTAGGTATATGAGTCTTATTATAACGTTTAATATGGCGGCGGCGCATGTCTTAAACCGGGAGTACTTAGGTCCGTATAGCGTCGTCGTGCCCACATTCGCAGCAAATGCGTCCACTTGTTCATGGTGGCATAGTACCCATATCTAGCATATGTCCCATTTTCTCAATCTAGATCCGTGTTAGATCCGGACGTGGGGCAAGGGGTAATATCTGGCCCATCGTATGTAGGAGTCTTGGAAGACGGCGAGAGCAGCTTACCTTCGTCTTCAGATAGCCTTCCACCTCGCGGCTCTTAAACCCGCCCTTCCCTTTCCAGCTCAGGGGCACCATGGCGACGCGCTCCGTGACGCGGATCTCGCGGTTCGGGCCCTCGACGGCCCTGATCTTGTCGGGGTTATTGGTCAGCAACCTGATATTCCTCTGTCCAAGGTCCAGCAACATAGCGGTCGCGAGTCCGTAGCTCCGGGCGTCTGCGGGGTGCCGCAGCAGCAGGTTCGCCTCCACTGTGTCCGATCCCAGGTCCTGCAGGTTATACGCCTTGAGCTTTTCGCCGAGCCCGATGCCCCGTCCCTCCTGGCGCAGGTAGACGATGATCCCGCCGCTGCTCGCGTTGCTCGGCAGCGACATCAGCCGTGCCGCCTCGTCCAGCTGCTCGCCGCAATCGCAGCGCGCCGACCATGCCGTCTCGCCTGTGTAGCACTCCGAGTGTATGCGGACGAGCGGGGGTCCCCGGGCTGCGGACGTCTCGCCGGCGTCGCCCGAACCGCCGCTCATCATGCCGCTCTTCGTCCTCCCGGGGTACAGCCTCCCAGTGTATGCGCCCCTCACCATGCGATCCATTTCGGTCTCGCCCTCGCGCGGCGCGTCGAGCGACTTGCTCCTAATGTGCGGGCCGAACACGATCGCCAGATGCTCCTTGTTATCCACGTTGTTCGTGTATAGGTGCAGGAACATCTCGGTGCCGGTCACCGTAGGTATCCGCGCGCGCACGATGCACTGGACTTCGGGAAGCGTCTCGAGGAGGCGGGGCCGCTTCGTGCCACAGCCACCGGAGGGAATGGAAGAGTCGACAGGGACGCCGCGGGGCTGTTCGCTGGTCGGCGTCGCGATCCCGGGGGTGGCAGGAGGTGTGAAGGCCGGCGACAGAAGCGACGGTGGTGGTGGCTGGACTGCATTAGACGATGGAGTGGGCGTGGTAGAGCCGGCGGACTGCTCAGCTCCGGATAGAGACAACGCGTCCCGGTCTACGGCTGTGGCCCGTGTGTCGGCCTCGTTGTCCCTAACGGGTCGCGATCGCGGCGAGTAAAAGGACGGGAGATATGAGATGTCTTGGTGCCATTGCTGCTCTCGGGATTCCCCGCTATCCATTGACCTTGAGTTGAGATCCGGCATCGGCCTCACCGGAGCAATACAGGTCTACAGATTATTCGGATGAGGAATGCGCCTGTGGAGAGGAGAATATACCAAGGAGAAAAAGTATAGCGACGACTGTAAGATGTCGGACTCTCGGAACAGGCCTTAAGTGTCCCGTAATTTGGGGGTCAATTGAACTGGCGCTCTAAGCACACGGGGGTTCAACCTTCATGGGGTCAATTCCGAGGCTATTTGGAGGATCCTTATAAAATTCCACCTGGGCGGGTGCTTTTACACTGTACCTCTGTGAAGGGGACCAAAGAGGATGTGTTAGAGTGAGATGAAGTTTCTCAATTGAATTTGCAACTACGGCACATGGCTTCATAACCCAAGAAGTTCACAAACTTACCATCTACATGTATGTACTATATTCTTGCGCCTTAGACACACCTAGTAGATCAGTAAGCATTTACCATCTTTACAAGCATTGTTAGGTCATGCGTTTAAGTTCATGACCCCATTTAGTGGGCACGCTTAGTCAGATCTCATATCTGATTCGGAGCCACATTACAAAAGCCCCCGAGTGCTTCGAGACCTACGAAGTACCTAGCACTGGGTACCCGCCGAGCCTGATCGCGGCAAGCAATGGAACCGGGTGGCCGACATTTATCAGTCAAGGCGGTGGACAAAATAATTGATAGTCTCCAGAGCCGCGACACACCATTTGTCACAATCAATTATTTTATCCACCACCTTGTCAGTCTACCTGTGTAGGAGGGGTAACCGACTTTATAACAGAACACAACGCATTGCAAATTAGAAAGTATCAGAGCTACCGGTGAGTTCAATAAAAGATACTGTTTCTTATGGATGTCCTCGAGAAGTTGGGTATACGTGGGCAAATCTGCTCAAGGTGCAATGTCCTCTTTGCCAATCAACGCGATAGACACACAAGAAGCGTTCATGAAACCGGCCTGCCATAAAAAACCGGAACCCCTTATAGATGAAAGGCCTACCTCGTCCTACAAAGCTATGTGTATTTTAGTCCTCCGATGCGACATAGCGGTACTCATGCTACTCATGCTGGTAAGTGGTACTCATTTATACAATGGGCTACGACCTCTTCATCCGTCAAGTCCATCGGTTCCTCGCCTTGGCCCAGTTGTTGGAGTTGGATGAGGGCAAATGCCAATCTTGTGGCAAACCTATCCTCGTCAATTGCATACTTCATGACACCGTCAACCCGAGCCTTCAAAATGTCCTTGGGCAAACCCGGCTCCTGTGCCGCTGCCCGCCCCATCCCAACACCGTCTACGGCATCCAGGGCATTTACCATCCCTGCCACTGTCTTAAAACCGCCTGTGGTGTACACCCGTGTCATGCTGAGCGCGTTATGGATCTGCTCGGCGAACTCGATGAAGAAATTCTCGCGAGTCCGCGAACTCTCCCTGACGTGACGCCATGCCGGAGACTCGTATGTACCGCCGCTGGTCTCAATGAAGTCGAACTGAGCACCCTCGAGAGCCTTGCATAGAAGCAGCGCCTCTTCCGGCGTAAAGCCCTTATCTTGAAACTCCACCGAGTTAACCTTGATGCCAAGGATGAAGCTCTTGCTCACTCGCCGCTTGACGGCGGTGGCGATGTCGAGGATGATCCGCATTCTGTTCTCCAGGACGCCGCCGTAATCGTCCGTCCTTGCATTCGTGCTAAGGCTCAGAAACTGCGCGAGAAGGTATCCATGCGCCGCATGAAGCTCGATGCCGTCGAATCCGGCCCGTTCTAAGAACTCCGCCGCATGTCCGAAGCCTTCAACCACGCTGCCGATATCCTCCTTCGTCGCCTCGCGTGGAACGCCGTATATTTTCCCCATGTGCGGCGCGATCAACCGCACGGCACTCGCGCTGATAGGGCAGGGCTGCACTGACTCCGGCGTCTGCCTCCCCGGGTGCGAGACCTGCGCGATGATGAGGCTTCCGTGACGCTTAGCCGCCGTAGCGATGGCCGAAAACCCGCCAAAACGGTGACCGTCGTACCCAGCGTTGGGCGGGATGATCATGTTTCCGGAGGCCTCCAGATGCTCCGGGTGAATCATGATGTTACCGGTGAGAATCATACCCCAGCCGCCTTCACCCCATCTCCCGTACAGCTTCACAAGCTTCTCGGACGGTATCCCTCGAGAGGCAACATCGGCCGCGTCAAAGCTTGCCATGTACTCCGACATGGACGTCTTGAGGAACCGGTTCAGAGCTGACCGTTGTGAGAAGGGAAACACCAGAGGCATTCCGAGCGGCTCGGGGTCTACCTCGGCGGAACCAACCCCGAAACGGGGGACGGTGGGACTCGGTGACATCCTTTGTGCTACTCCAACTTGAAGTAGCCGTGATGTTGTATTCTGAGGGATTACAGATGCTACTCTTGCTATGTCACAGTTGCGGCCATGACATGATATTTATGCGCGATCCTAGTCATCTTATTCTTCCCTGGGAGTTTCCAACGAAATACAATGTTCTGTTAAGGTAGGTGGCTTGTAAGTTGGCAAACCGTCCATCGGAGAAATACATGTCCCCTGTCATCGTAATATCGTCGACAACCTCGGAAGTTATGCGAAATCCGAGGCCGCGTCTCTCGGGACCGGACTGTGGGCGTTGTACAGCCTCGCAGCAACTCCTATGGACCACGTTCGGAGCGGGTTCAGTCTTATTGGAGCCGAGCTGCGCGTAAACTGACAGCTCGTTGGCCTCACTGCAGGAGCATAACGATCATGTACGATAACTATTTGACGTTCTCACCATAGAAAGTACTAAATTTCACCGGCGTCTAAGGTTGTTCCGTCATACCCACAAAATCCATACCGATTGCTGAGGGTTCACGGAGACAGTCGGCGATACTAGTGCTAGAGTCGGAGCTCCTAGATCGATTAGTGGAGCTAAGATTTTAAATGGAGATATTCGGCGTCTAATTCAACCGCGCACATCACGACATTGAGCTACATCAGGCCCGTGCAGGCGAGAGACAATTTTAGCGTTAACCCTACAAAGTACAGATATAGTGGGTCTCAGAGAACAGTGATGATATGAGCGGGGTACCAAAGGCGCCGCAGTTATGCCTACAAGGATAGCTCCCAGTGTGCCAGTGTCTGCTTAACTGACTTCGACACTTCCATTAAGGCAACGGTCCTACTTACGTTGCTTGACCCTTGTTGTTGACCAGGCCAAGGAACCATATTGAATTTACCTATCTTCCTGGAACGCCTGGTCCGACTGTCTTCGAGCACGACCGGGCTGCAAAACAGCCGCAAGCGGACAGGTGCTGCTGGGAAAATGGAAACATGGGCAGGGGTTGTATTAGGAGAAAGTATACTCGGGACATTGAAGTAGGCCCCCGCTGATCTTAAAAGCCAAGCAGGCGAGAGAGCTCTTCAGTTGGTTCTGGATGGCGCGTGCCCCATCCGTTGTGCCGCCAGTAAGCCTTCCGCCAGCAATCGTCGTCTGCACCTCTAGTGTGGGATCCGGATGCCTGACGGTGGACTTGCCGCCAAGTAGGCGATCCAATGACTGTAGAAAACGAACACGAACTCTTAATACACGTGCCCTATTGCAGAATTCTATGCAGGAATCTCGAGGGCGCCCACCACGTTCCCTTTTTCATGGGTGTGGCATCTTGCGGAGATGCCGTGTTTCGAGTCGGTAAAATATACATATTCGCTGCGGGCCCGGGAAGCGGTGATCCGGACTGCTGGCGTACCAATTGCAGCTTCTGAGATATAAGGCCACATCCTTGAACATAACGCTGACTTTATCCTCTTATCGATAAGCAGAATTTACCTTCCAGCCGAGCCGACGCTCAGGGGCATATAGAGATTGCGAGGCGTGGCCGTTACCACTTTCGTCGTGGACGCATTTAGGGCAGTAATTCTATGGAAGAGGGCGTCCGTCTAGAACAATACGATGTAAGCGTGCATGCTACCTCTCTCAAAGGGGTATCTAGGAATCCGGAGATTTCCTCCGGAAAAGTGGGTCAACCTCGAATAGGGGTGGTAAAAGGGCTACGCGTTTTTCCATATCCTTCTATTATTAACCCTTTAATTAATAATAGAAAATATGGATTAATAACTAGATAATATGCTTAATATTACGGTTATTTACGGATATATAAGGCCTAATATCCCTAAGGCTATTGCTAAAGTTTTATAGCTTAAATTATTATTAATTAATATACTTAATATTTCTTATTTTTTAATCCTGATCTTACCTTATACGTTTTTATATATAAATTTTTCTAATGTAATATGTATTTCTTTTTATAAAATAAAATCGATATTATTATATTTATAATTTTTAAAGGTTATAAATACCTAATACTTTTCGTTATATATATTAATAACTGTATTTTTTTATATCTTAATTAAATTTTTATTAATTTATATTGTTTTTTATTTTAAAAATCGTTTAAATTACCTTTACCGGCTGTTAAATCTATAACTTTATTAAACTACTTTTACTTATTTATCCGAAAAGGTTTATATAACTTTTTTAATAATTATTTTATTAGAATTTATTTTTCGAATATTTTATAAATATAAGTATTTTAAATAAGCTTTGTTTATTTAAAAGTAATATAAACCTTAAATTATTATTAATTCGGATTAAGATTACGTTAATTTACGAAAACTTTAAATATGTTTTTATTTCGAATATAAGAAATAATTTATCTTAATCCGATAATAAAATATTTTAATTATTATATAACTGCTATATAAAAACGGTCCTTTAAATTATATAAAATCTATTTCTAGTTATAATAAAACTTAGAAAGTTTTTTATAGTTAATATAAGCTTAAAAATTTTATAACCCGAATTTTTTATATTAAAAGAATTTTTTAACTTTATATTCGAAAACTTTAAATTTATAAAGATTATTTAAATATAGTTAAGTTTTTAATTAATAAATTAAAGATTAAAAACTTAAAATTGCCCTATAGGGTAGTTATAGTCTAGTTTTAAATTCGTTAATAAATAATTATAAAGCCTTTATATAAAATATTATATTATCTTTTCGATCGGATTTTAAATCTTATATTTTTAAGATATTTCTTTTTTTTTTTTTTTTACGAATTAATAAAGTAGGAGATTAGAAAAAAAAGAGGCAGTTAGTAACATTAAAAGAGAAAAATAACTGGAAGAAAAAGAGGAATAAAAAATGTTATTTTTATTATAAAATCTTCAGTTATATAAAATAGAACTGTTACTTTTCGTATCCCGATAAGGGTTTTCTAAATTGAAAAAATTCGAGTAATAAAATAAGTAAAAAAAAATAAAAGCCGGGAGGTAAAAGAGGAAGTTTAAAGTAAAAAAAAGAGGCTAACGGAATCGCCTTTATAGGTCAACTTATCGAAATCGATAATAAAGACTAATAAGTTAATATAATCCAAAAAAAAGTAGAAATTTATTAATTCGGCTAAAAAAAGGGTAAATATAACTTTAAATCACTTCGAAATCTTTTTTTTATAACTAGAAATTATATATTTTTACCATACCTTTAAAAGAGATATAGATATACATATATAGGATAATAACGAGCTTAATATAAGTTAATAACCTTTATATAAGTCTTTAAATATAGCTAATAATCGATTAATTTATTTAAATTTAAAAATAAAGAAAAAAAAAGTTTTAATATAATTTAGTTTATAAGTAATAATAATATTATATTTTATATCGTAATTAATAAAAATTTTCTTTTAAATTTAAAACGAATAAATAAAATCTTGAAATAAAGTTAAGCTAATATTTTTATAGTTAAGAAAGTTAACAATTTATGATTTTAATATTTAAGCTAAAACTATATTATAAAAGAAATTTATTACATGCTTAAATTTGATATTAAATTTTTTATAAACCGTTTAAAACGTTTTTATAATTTTAGGAAAGTTTTTTTTTAATTTATAATTAAAAGTTTTTAAAGAAATAAGTTATATTATATACTTTTTCATATTAAATATAATAATAGAAATTAAGAGATAATATTATCTTTATATAATAAACCTATAGAACTTAATAAGTTAATAATATAGTATAATAGATTATATTATATATTATTAAAACTGTAAATTAAATTCGTAGTTGAAAATAATATAAAAATATTTAAATATAATTGCATATAATTTAAAAACTAGAAATACGAAGTATATTTTTACGTTAAAAATATTAGAAAAATAATTACAATATTTAATAACAAAAATATAAAATTAAATCAAGAATTTATAATAATATAAACGGTTTACTATTAAGTATATATAACAAAAATAAATATTATATAACTTTCCTTAATAAACTAAGTAAATGTTTCGAAGATAACTTATTAATATCGAAATTAAACGCTTTAAAAGTTTTTAATAACTTTAAACTATAACTTAAAACTTAAACGAGTTATAAAATAAAATAATTTTTTAATAATAACGGGACTAAATATATAAATAACCGTTTCGAAATATATTTTAACAATTACGGTATGTTATATAATATAGCCTTTATATATATTAAATAACTTAATAAGTTAATCGAACGCATAAGCTTTATATTAGTAAATAAAATTAAGTCGTTCTTTATAAAATTAAAATTATTTTAACATTTATAAGGTGAAGTTTTATTAACTACGATATATATAAATAACCGTATACCTTATAAATCTTTAAATTATAAACTATTTTTTAAAGTTTATTACGATTTTAAATTATATATATATTAGGTATATACGTAGAAATTTATAATATAATATAATACTAGTAAATATAAGTATAAGCTTAATTTTCGTATAAATAAAAAAGTAATTATAAATTAAAATACGTAAAATTAATGTTATAAAATATAGGATTTAAATAATAAAAAGCTTATATAATCTCGGGATGTTAGTATATTCGAAAATTACTTTATTAATAATAGTAACAAGGTTATAATCGACAAGGGGGGCTTAATTAAAAATATAAAAGGGGCTCTACTATACCCTGATAATTTTAACTTAAATGAGTTTTTTAATGATATATATAGCTTAAAAAAAGCTGTAAAAGCTTTAAAGGCTTTAGAAATAGAAAATATAGTTAAAAAAGCTACTTTATAGTATTTTCGTTATAAAGTAACTTAGTTATATAATAATAACACCTTTATAACTAAAATATAGAAGTACGCGGTTAAAGTCAGTTAATATAACTAATTTTCTAACCTTTATTAACTGTAAATCAGTTGATTTTAACTGTAAATAACGACTTGCTAGTTAATTTATCTGATAATTTTAATTATAAAAGTGTAAAAAATATGGAAATTTTAAAAAGAAAATATATTATAAAGGTAATATAAACCTAATAAATCTAACCTTTATAATAACGATTATATAGTTATTTATAAATTTAATAAAAAAACTTTATAATAATATATTATTAATAATAATAGTAGAAATATAAAGTAACGAATAAAAAACGAACCAGTTTAAAATTATATAAAAGTAAATATAAATAATAATTTATATATAATTAAAGATACGTTATTATTAAATCAGTGTTAAATATTCAGACCAATTGTTAGCTTACTAAGCCACGAACCCCTCTTGGGTCGTATTAGCGATTGTTATTAAACAGTCTCGTATCAGGATTTATATGGGATCCTATCCTAGCTTTATCTTAGCTATAGGGGGCTGTATTCTTACAATTATTTCCCTCCCTAAAGGCCTTAATCCCTAAAGCCACCGCGTTACCTTTCCGTACGACCGGATTTCTATGCAGAATCTTTTTGCTTGATAGTAACTACCCGTATTTGGCTAAGTTTAACAATAACGTTTCTGGTTAAGCTTTAATTAGTTAAAGCCAAAAGAAAAAGCCCTATCGTAATTTTCTCGTAAATTAAGGTAGCATAATACGTGTAAAGACAAAAGATTTAGGGCGTAACCTTTATAACCTCCGACCGTTTTATTTTTAATCTTATCGCCTTATTTTCTGGCGGTATAACTTTTTAATACGCGTTATTTTGCGCGATTTTAAATTTATTTATTCGGTTTTCTCTAATTATTTATTCGGCTTTTTGGCCCTTTAAATATTTTAATATGTACATATTTATAATACGACTTAATATATAACAAAAGTAATTAATCTTATAACACCCCCGTAACAAATAATTAGTTTATATTAGAAAATGCGCCCCCCGAAGGAATTAAATTATTAACCCGTCGGGCGTCGAGTAAATCGTTAATATAATTATTAGATATTTAGATCAATTATTAGCTTATTAAGCTACGATCCCCTCTTGGGTCGTATTAGCGACTGTTGTTGGACAGTCTCGTATTAGGATTTATATAGGGTTCTATCCTAGCTCTATCTTAGCTACAGGGGGCTGTATTCTTACAATCAGTTATTAGCTTTTAAATAAGTAAATAAAGTGAATTTCGTATTAATAACTTTAATTATAAAAGTTAATATTTTTAATTAAGCTTTATTAAATATTAATAAAGATTTTTAACTAATAGTTTATAAAACTAAAATAAAGGAATTAAAACGTTAAAATACTTATATTATCACTAATTTATTACTACTTAAAAAGGCTATAAAATCCCGTTAATTATATAAATTCAAATTTATAACAGATATAAATTTTATTAAATTTACCTAAATAGTTAATAAAAAAAGAATAACGTAATATATAAACGAACTGTATATATAAGCAAATTATACACTTTTTATATTATTTTAACTTTTTAACTTTAATTACTTATTTCTTAATAATTATAATATGAAACGGTTTATAAAAAAAGAAAAAATAAACCTAGCCGTGTAAGTTAAAAAATAAAACCCGAAATTTAATTATAAAAAATTTAATTATATTTATAATATCCTATTTATTAACTTAAAAACGCGAATTAACGGCAAATACGCCCGACTCGATATTATCTCTAATTTGCGAAAATTAATACCGATTAAAGAAAAATTAATTATTAAATAAGTCTTTAATTTAAATACGTAAATATTTACTATCCGACGTTAATATATTAAAAATATAACGAATTTATTATTTACGTAACGCGTTATAAAACGTATCGGGGTTAATTAAATATTTAACTTTATTAAACGGTATTATAAACTTAAAACGCGTTTAAATCGAAAAATAAATTATTAATAAATTTTATACGAAAATTTAAATATGTTTCGTAAATAATTTAAACTTATTCGAGTTATAATCGCGAAATACGATATTACGGGAAAAAAATATTTACAACTTTAATAAAATAAAGTTTATAATAAATTTTCTTATAATAATAATTATAATAATTATAAATACCGAAAAACGTAAAAAACTTAAATAAACGCAATAGAAAAATAAGAAATAATTTACGATAATATAAATTATTAACTTTTAAAATTAGGCCTTACCTTTATATATTATTTTTACCGGGAAAAACTACCTTTTCCGTTAGTTCGTCGATAACTTATTTTTATCTAATTAAAAATCTATTATAAACGAAAACAATTAAACGATAAATAAATTAAGTGTAAAATAAATTAAGTATTTCGATAAATATATTAAAATATATATTAAAAATTTAAAACGTTTCCTTATTTTTAACGGTTATAAAAATTACTATAAAACTAATAATATTATTACATTTTATATACTTACCTATTTTTCTTATCGGTTTTAACCTTTAAACGTATCCTATTTTTCCGTATTAAAACGCGCTTATTTATTATATATTAAAAATTTATACGACGTTACACTACTTATATTACTAAAAAAAATTCTATCGCCGGCTTTTACGACATGTTTAAAACTACCATAACAACCGATAATATTAAATCCGAATTTGTAAAAATAAAACTTATTTTATTCGATCTTAATCGTATCCTTTTTAAACTAAAAGTTCCAGTTATACTTATATTAACCGTTTCTTTACTTACTTTTATTAATTTCGTTATTTCTCTATTTATAAAAACTTTTAAAAATATTATTAAAATAACTTCATAAAAACGTTATTTATATAAAAAAATCAATCTTCTTAAAAAAGACGTAGCCGTAGAACTAAATTAAATAAATGGATAGATTATACTATTAATTGCTAAGTTTTACTAAACTCTAACCCCTTTACAAACTGCCTAGTTATGCCCTTATCGACGACCATTCTTAACGGAATCTTAGATAATTTTCGTAATCCGGAATAGCCGGATAAATTATCGTTTGTATTTTTTTTTAAATCGATTTAAAAGTTGAATTTCGACGTTTTTAAACTTGTTATTATTATTTTCCAATTTTACCAGTAATTTTTTTATAAACTAAATATTTTTTAATATAAATTTACGTAAAAATCGATTATTTCCACTGTTTTAAATTAAATCGTATCCGAAAATTAAAAATAAAATCCGATTTTTTTAGAAAAAGTTATTAATATCGATAAAAATATTAATGTGTTTTATTTGGCCGATTATTTAATTTAAGTTAGGTAATTTAATTAAGATCGTTTCCGTCGAGATTCCGGAAGTACGAAGTATTAAGACTTTATATTCGGATTTGGCCGGTATATTTTGGTTGTTTTAATTGATGGGAGTGTAAGAAGGCGCCCTGAGATTGATCGAGGTTAAAGAAGGTGGCTTGTCTGGAGTTTCTAGCCTTTTTTCTGGCTGATATCTAACACTTTTAATTGTGAGACTGGCGAAGGGTTGCAAAGCTATCTTATACGAACTTAAGGTTTACCGCGAAAAGCTTAACGTTTCCTAAGTTATTATTTAAAATTCCGCCTGCTAAACTAGTTAAAGGGCATAAGGTTTATTAGGGTCGAAATTTATCGGCATTACGTAATAATCGGTTTTTGAATAAGGCTTTTCGTAATTAAGATATAATTTATTATTACCGTAAAAACTATTAATAATTACCGTATTCGAAAATATTAGGTAAAGTATTTATCGTATTAATTATTAATATAATTACTTCGTATCTTTAGCTTAGCCTAGATAATACGGCTTAAACCTAACGACCTTATATATTAAAAAATCAAAAATTAGCAAGTAACTCGCCGACAAAAATATTTAAATCGATTAATCTTTAATAAAAAATAACCTAATAATTTTATAGGAAATCGCTTTTTTAAAAAAAAAAAAAAACCATTACCTTCGCGAAACGAATTACGTCCTTAATAAACGCCAGAAAACTAAAACAAACGTTTTTTTTTAAAAAAAAAGAACACTTATTATAAAAAAAAGCACAAACTTTTATAACTACAAAAAAAAGTAATAATAAACAATCGCAGATAAGAGCAACCGAAAAGAATCGTCGTAAAAAAGTTTAAACGAAAAAACGAAAATATAACGTTTGTAGCAAACCCGGATATAATACGCGTACTTATAAAAAATATATAAAGGCGTTTACCGATAAAAAATCCGTTTAATTTAAATTAATTTAATATGTTATAATTATTTAATTCGAATTTACTATCGCAACGTATTAAAAAATATACAACTCGCTTATATATACAGCTCGTTTATATAATACGTTAAAATATTTAAAACTAAATTTTTAATATAAGACTTTAATTAATAATTAAATATAGATCACCTAAAACCCTTTTTAATAATAATTAAATTAAAAATCTGGTATTTATAATTAATACCAGCTATTAATAAAAGCTAATATATTATATAATTTAACGTATAGAATATTTTTATTTACTTTAATATACATATAAAGATATATATTAAATTACTCTAAGGTTTTTATTTAAAAACTTTTTTTAAAAATAGCTAAATTAAATAAAGCTTTATATAGTTTAAAGCAGTTACTTAAACTATAGTATAAATACTTAGTTAATATGTTAATAAAATATAAATTTTTTACTTTTCCATATAATAATAATACATTTTTAAATAAAAAAACCCAAATTATAATTATGTATTATATAAATAATATATTAATAATAAAGCCGTTTATTAAACCTATAGATTTATTAATAGAAGAATTGTTTAAAGTTATAAAACTAAACCGTATAAATTTAGTAATTACTTATTTAAGTAATATCATCGATGTAAACCGTAATAATAAAACGATAAAAAAACATACTAAATTAAATATATTAAAAAACTTTTAAATAAATATAATATTCGAAATAATCTAGATATAAAACTAGAAAATATCGTTTTAATTAATAATATTAAATTAAATAAAAATAATTTCATAGCTTTAAAAAAGACATAAACGAATATTAAAAGTAAATAAAATATAGGGTTAATTATTAAAATATTTTAATAAAAGGCTATTATATAACTATAGCAGTAATTTTAAATTAAAGATATATACCGATTTAAACTAGAGTAATAATATAACTAGCCGAAAATTAATTTTAAGTTATATAACTTAAAAGATATACGAGTTAATATCTCTATTAATTGGACGTTATAATTATAAAAAATACTAACTTTAAGTACTTACGATGTCGATTATATACCTTTTAAAAACATTAAAAAGAAGTTATATATTTAAATAATTATTTAAACTTAAGCTATATAACTAAGTTTTTAAAATGTTTAATTAATAATAAAGGTATAAAGAAATTATTAGAAAATCCTAAATTTTATAAAGAGTTAAAGCGTATAAAAATAACATATTACTTTACCCGTTAAGCTAAAAAGATAAAATAACAACTATATATAAGGTCGTTAGGTTTAAGCCGTATTAACTAAGCTAAATTAAAGATACGAAATAATTATATTAATAATTAATACGATAAATATTTTACCTAATATTTTCGAATACAGTAATTATTAATAGTTTTATAATAACGATAAATTATATCTCGATCGTAAAAAGCCTTATATTAAAGCTAATTATTACGTAATACCGATAAGTTTCGACCTTAATAAACCTTATGTCTTTTACGGTTTAATAAAAGGAATCTTAAATAATAACTTAAAAAATATTAAGATTTTCGCGGTAAACTTTAAGTCCGTATAAAATAACTACTTTATAACCTTTTACCAATCTTACGAGATTTTTAATTTTAATTAATTTTAAAGTTTTTTAAGCTTTTATTACTTAAGATAACTAAAATATACCGGTTAAGTTCGAATATAAAATTCTAATATTCCGTATTTCCGAAATTTTAACGGAAATAGTTTCGATTAAGTTACCCGATTTAAATAAAATAATCGGCCGAATAAAATATATTAATACCTTTATTAATATTAATAACGGTTTCGAAAAAATTCGAATTTGATTTTTAATTTTCGGATACGATTTAATTTAAAAACGGCGGAAATAATCAATTTTTGTATAAATTTATACTAAAAAATATCCGGCTTATAGAAAAATTATTAATAAAATTAAAAAATAATAATAACGGGCTTAAAAACGTCGAAGTTCGACTTTTAATCGATATAAAAAGGATTACGAACGATAGTTTATCCGGCTGCTCCGGATTACAAAAACCGTCTAGAATTCCGTCAAAAATGGTCGTCAATAAGAGCTATAAGAAGGTTGGAGTTTAATAAATCTTAGCAACTAATAACATAATCTATTTATTTATTTAATTTAGTTCCACGGTTAGATCTCCTGTAAGGAGAATAACAAATATATATTTTATATGTATTAAAAAGTAATTTATTAATATATTCATAAATCCTTTAAATAAAAATCCGTTAAAGAATCTTATATTTAAACTTTAGATTATTAATATATAATAATATAAATAATAAAGTTTTTTCGTACGGTTTTATTACTTAATAATAATAATGTACTATAATAAATAAATATAAATAATGTTTTTAAACTATTTATATAATTTTGAAAAATAGACGTAAATATATATATATATAGAACTACTTCTCGAATTTTTATTATTTAAGTTATATATATTTAAATAAAGATATATACCTTAAAAAAAGCTTTAAAATTCCGGAGATTTTCTTCGAAAAAATAATTCTACTTCGCATAAAGATTATAAAAAAGTTACGTATTTTCTTATATTCTTTATTATTTACCCATTAATTAATAACTGATAATATAAATTAATAACTAAATAATATACTTAATAATTCGATTATTTGCGTATATATAAAGCCTAATATTTTAAGGTTATTATTAAAGTTTTATACCTTGAATTATTATTAATTAACATACTTAATACTTCCTACTTTCTAATTTAGATCTTACCCTGTACGCTTTTATATATAAATTCTTCCAAAGTAGCATTTACTTCTTCCTATAAGGTAGAATCGACACTGTCGCATTTACAATTCCTAGAGGGTAAGATATGTACACGCCGCCATTAACCGCATAGAGATCACCCTAGAGGCGCACTACGCCTCTCTAGGGATTAACTATCGAAGCGGGCTGCTTACCTGATTTTCGGACCCGCTATCTAGGGATTAAAGGTCTAGAAAAGACCCGCCGATTATATCGTGTCGAAAGAGATGCTTTCATTATAGAGGATATACAACTACCTAATGAATATACCTAAAAAAAAATTAAAAATCTAAGTAACCGATAGGGCGCTACATATAAGAGAGATAAGGTTAAAATATAATTACCGTTATATATATATTTAAAGATAGATAAAAGTTAAGAGAGGAAAACGAGGTCTTTTTAAATATAATTAAGTAACTTAGTAATCTTATATAATATATACCTTAAAGCGGTAGGTAACTTAAAAGGGGAAAGGTAATAAGGTTATTTAATTACTTTCTAAGTTTATTTACTAATATAACATTTTAAAATACGTTATCTTATTAAAATCAGGCCTTATTTTTAAGGTTATAACTACGTTTACGACGTAGTTATAGCTAGGGCTTATATTTTAAATACCAACTTATAAAAGACTTATAAAAACACCTAAAACTTAAAAATAAGATCTAATAATAAGTTATACTTTTTTAGCTCTATTTAGTATTTTTTTATATAAATTTTTCATAAATTATATTAAAAACTTTTAAATAAAATAATAATAAAAAATACGGTTATATATAACTTTTAAATCGGGGTTAATTTAATTAAAATATTAAAAAATAAAATAAAAATTTCCGATTAATATATACCTTTTAATAGGAACGCCTTTATAATTACGACATAATAATTATAACCCGTACGATTAAAAGAATAACTAAACGGGCTTTTTTTATATTAACTTACCTTTAAAAAGTTTATAACAAAATAACATACGTAATAATTACGTTATTATAATAATAAAAACGTTTCGGTTAATTAAATTCGGAAACTTTTAATAATTACGACGTAATAACTACAATCTATACGATCGAAAAAATTAATATACGGCTTTTCCCTATATAAAACATATTTAGGACGCCCGGTATACGATAATACGACCGATAATTATGCTGTCGCGACCGTAAAAACGTTACGGGCGCCTATTTTTTAAACTTAATTTTATCCGTATTAATTATATTTTTATCTAAAAAAATTAAAAATTTTTCTATATATATATATTAGCTTATATTTAACGTATATATAAAGTTTTATACTTATCGGGTTTAAATTAACTGCGTAATAATTTTCTTCCCATATAAATCTTTAAATTTTTAAAAAAATCAACGGAAAATTAATGATTTTATTAAAGGCGTACTAATCGGACCCTAGTTTCGCACAACTATAACTCAGGCCTCGCTCGCTTAATACGGGAATACGCATTTTGATTAGCTAAAAAGAAAAAGTAATACATAAGCTACAAGCGAGCGAGACTTAAGCTAGCTGAGGTAAAAACTACGGTACATACTTTCTAAAGATAAGGTATTTAAATCTCCATACAGCACGGATTATACATATCGAGTTTACTTAATTTCCGGACAAATTTCCCCTTAACTTAGCCCTTAAATGCCACATTTCCTATTATTACCACCTATTATATATTGACTTTTTAGGCTATATAATATAATCGTATTATTTTAATAACGAACTTAATATTAAAAAATACGAATTATCGGAAATTAAACGTATAGCTATTTAAATTTTATATCGCATTCGGTATACGTATTAAGAAATTATACGTTTTAAAAACGTCTTAAAATTAATAATTTATAATACTATCCGCCGTTATAAAAAACGTAAAATTACCGGACGTTCTGTTACTTTTAAAATAAGATTTAAACCTAATTAACTTTTTAAAATAACGGGCTAAACAATTTAAAAACTTATACGAGCTACGGTTAAAAAATAGCGCGTTTTTTTCGAAACCTTAAAAACGTTAAGTAAATCCGATATTTAGTTATATAAAAATACGGTTCGTACCGTTTTTAAATTAATTAATAAAAGCTGGTATAAAATTCGTCGTAAATATTAAATTTTATAAAATAAATATATAAAAACATTAAACGTTTTATATTATTTATAAACATATAATTTAAATATTATAATATTAATTAAACGAAATTATTGTCGAAATCGAATATAATATTTATATGGTATACGTTATTAGTAATAAAAACGAAAAATATTTCGATAAATATTTTAAAATTTGATTTAAAAATAGACGGATTATTATTAACGGATAAAAGTTAAATACTGCCCGAAAATCGTATTTTAAAAATTAACGTTCGATATTATTATAGGGATTTTAGTATTATAATTAAAAAGGTTTAAAGGATTATTTGTACCGTATAACTGTTTTAAAACCTTATTTTTTTTTAATAAAAATATATAGCGTATTTTAAACTTACGATTAAGGAAACGAAAATATAGGTTTCGTTTTATAGTGGAAATAAAATATATTATCTAGGTAAAATAACGGGATTTAAAGTTTTATTTTTTGTAAGTTAATTATAATTATGCTTAAACAGCTACGTTCGTATAAATATAATAAATACGATTTTATTAAGTATTAAATTGTATATATAATTTAAAAAATAGCTTATTTATAACTGTTATAATCGTTAAAATATTCATTTTTAAATATTTCATATATGATTTAGGGGGGTGTTCGGAAACTAAGTAAACCCGATTTGTACCAGCGCGTCAAACTAGCCGATCGGATGATTATGTAGTAACTGGAAGTGCGTCTGCCGCAGCTCACTCTTTTGGGTCTCTTCCTCTTCTTGCTTTCATCTGTGCCTGCCACTCTTCCTCGGTTTCCAGCTCCATATCCAAAGGTTAGGTGATTGGAAGGATGGGTATTCCCCGTTTCTCCAAATCCGCCAAGCGTTTTGCCGTCAGGGGCTTCGATCTGTTCATGCTGTAGATGCTGATTCGGTGGCATGACGACGTGACGTGGAGATCCCAGTTCCTACGAGACTCGGTGAGCAAGCGACCTCAACGTAACATTGTATCTCCTCAAGGCATAATGGGAAGTGGGGTTTGGGGACTCGGTGCACCGCAGTCACTTACCATGCAGACCTCACAAAAGTGGGTTGGGTGTTGAGCGAGTTATCCCAGCAGCGGACGCAGAACCCAAGCCAACCCCCAGCGTCGACTGGCATGTCAATCTCCCATAGCCTCCAAGCATAGTAATACTTGGACATGTTCTCCCACGGGACCTCGTACCAAACTGACCCGCCGTCGGCAGAGACTTCAACGCGGATGGGCCAATGACCACCACCACTATAGGCCCAGCCCCGGAGCTTGATATGCCCGTCGTGCACGATCTGCTCTTGGTGGATCGGCGTCATTATGGCCGACGAAACCGGCATGTCTTGGATACTGAAGCCGTTGCTGTACAGCGCGTTCTGCTTGCCCACTTGTGGCGTGTAATAAAGATACTCCTTCCGCTGTACGGGGGCCAAGCTCGGCTCCCGGATGGCCCGGATCTCGTACAGCCACTTGCAGCTACGCGCGCCGATGTACCCGAAGACTACGGCCCGAAGTGGAAACCCATGGATCCGTGGGAGGGGCTGTGCGTTCATCTCCCAGGCGAGGAGGACCTCGTTCATCTTGACCTTTCGCCAGGGCACGCTGACAATGTAGTTCATCACTTGGCCCTTCTTGAAGTAGGTGTCAGCGCCGAAGAACTCGAGATGTTCTGCGCCGTCCCTGAGACCCCCACAACGCTTGCTAACCTTCTTGAGACTGACACCCGTCCATCTCGCTGTGACGATCGCTCCTTCGCCCCAAGGTGCGTTGATCAACTCGTCGCCACCCCCAGGGTACTGCGCAATCTGCTCTAGGCGCCTGGTCCCGGAGCATTGTATGGTGACGATATTGGACTGGCGTGGAAAGAGATCTTCATTCTGTAGGTCTGTCAGGGTCAGTCGCTTGGGATTGTTCACCAGTCCCGAGATGTCGAGCGTATACTCAGCAGCCTCAATTTCAGGGACGCCGCCATGATTCCTGACGAAATGGTCCTTCTTGTTCGTGATCGGTGTCTCGACAAGTCTCTCCTACTGCTCGGTTACCCCCAACCATGCTCCTTCTCAGCTGCGGACGACACCCACGCGAGGGGGCTCGCCATTGTAGGGGAATTGCAATACATGTAGCATACCGGGCGCTTTTTCTTTCTGGACGTAATCCCAGCTAATATTTGGGATCCTCCCCAATCCTAGAGCTGCGTGGTATTGCTTCCACCGCTCCCCCCCGAGGATGGGGTACGTTTTCGGTAGCGGTACGAGTTGGAATTCGGGCGGCTATCAAGTTCTACATTAGTCGATGCCTGTCATCATTGCTATCCTGTTTAGTTCAGCGTGCCGCAGACTTTTGAGAAATTATGCCTCGCTAGCACTTCAGCGGCCTTCTCCTTTTTCTCGGGGTATCTCTCCCATTCGATATACCCAGCCCATCCTTTGCGTTCCTCGGCAAAGACGAGCTCGTCGTTTGCAACATGCGAGGTCACGATGTCCGTCAACCGTGCTTCGGTACCCATCGTCATGTTTGTGGTGTGTATGGTAGATGCCTCGAGATATCAATGTTCTACCGGGGATGACCTTTATAAACGTTATCTGCGGGGGATGCATAAACGATCTGCATGATCACCCTGCCCTCCCGACTGCATCACAATGTGTTGTGTCATGATAACCCAATCATGACCGGCACCTATCGGTTCGGGCTCCTTCGGACCCTGCTATCTACATCCGCTATCGCTGAACTCACTTTGGTAGTTAGGTCTAACTTTACACGTCACTAGGGAGTTAGCCTGGCTCTACATCATTTGAGGGCATTGAACACCCCATTGGGGTCACTGTACCCGCACCCCTTTCGCTGTCTAGCACTGGCAGTAGGCTCAATATTATCGGAGAAAGCTCACGAAAGCGTCATCGGAATCCTCAAGTCTTGGTGAATAGAGTTGCCCGATATGGACTATACGATTTTCCCATCCCGTTGTGATAGGGTACATCATTGATTATCTGGGTTCACTGAACCGCCTCTGATAGCTCTAATCATTTTACCCTATACCTTCTTATCATCCCTCGTCACAGATCCGAAACTTCCCGCGGCCAGCCCTTATCAAACCGTATTTCTCAATACCGGCTAGATTACACGACGATGGGCAGTTTCGGTTCTGTACTCGCCGGCAGGTAGGCATACCATGATGGTCGGACATACCACCTTTAAAAATTCAAGGAACCACGATTACTGCCACGAATCACTGAGATCTTGTCGCAGAAAAGGGGCCGCCTTTGTTAGTCATTGTCAGACCCTGAGTGCCCAAAAATGTGAGGCCCCACACTATGGCGGGACACTATACCAGGTCTTAAATCTCAGTCATCAAGGCTCGGAGCCATGTAAGTGCCCAGGAATAAGGTTATTCCGGGGAGCCCACACTATGTATAGAGCTTCGTAGCCACTGCTCCCTAGAACTCGAATCCAACTAGACAATAATCACTTCCCACACTCTATATGCAACCTTTTCTTCCGATCATCCCAACATGACAGATCTCCTGAGAGGTACTTAAGAGACCCAGGCTGTATTGAAATGGTTCTATATCTGCTCTCTAATCCTCATATCTTCAGCGTGCTAGACGCTTTCCCGCAAGGCTACAATGACTTCTATATCCACACGTCATTATTAGGCTGGCAACTCGCATGCACGATGGCAGCATTTCCCTATCCGGTTTCGTTTCTACTGCAACATATTCATTATCCCCTAGTCTACTTGAATGCACACACCTCCAGCGAAAGCGCAGATAGCTATGCAGCCGGTCCTGATGGGGTCTTGAGATTTCTTATCCGTTGTAACCGCCTTCTCCTTTTTGGGAATGTCACACTTACTAGGGAGCAGCTGCACAGCTCTTTTAAGAACTTGATTGATAACTAGGAAGCTAAGAAGCGGTGATCCCACTTGGGGTAGGTGATCCACTGATATAGGGCTCCGGAAACGATCAAGGTAGTTCCGAATGATCCCTAGAGCTCGGGGGGGCCCTTTTCCGTGACAGGGAACAAGAGTGTCAAGGAAAATGGTAAAGTACAGTGTGATAGGCAGAAAAAGCAGCCTAGAAACCTGTACAGTAGAGTACGTACCGAATAAATGACCATTAATACCTGTCACCTGCTAACTCTTCCGCGGCGAAGCTCCCCTATATAGACACGAGATGTTCTCGCTAGACGGTCGCTGGGTCCAAAAAGAAGCTGTCCACATTGTCCCCTGACAGATGGTGGCGGTAGTTCGCTTCTTTGACCGATTGGGCGCAGGCTCCTGGGCTAAGCATCTGAATTCGATGTGATTCTCATTGCTGGCAGTCCTGAATCGGATCTATATCCGGGTATTCGGGTGCAGTTAGTTCAAGCAAACTTACAGAAGTAGATTCTATTACTTAAACGGCGAATCAGGGTTTGGTGCAAACAAGCCAACCTCGCCTCTGCTAATTGTCTAACCGCTTCGCTCTTACCATATTATTACTGGGCTACATTCCAACAATAACTACTGCCTGTGAGGTAATCGGGCATCTTGAATCGATCCCATACTACGAGTAAATGGCAAACACCTCATGACAGGCATACGGTAAAGTTATTATGGCTTTAACTCCATACTTATCGAGGATCGGAGAGAAAGGCCTATCTTCCATGTACCTCAAGGCCAATAAAACTGACACTTGAAGTATTCTACTCATTTCTACTTTCCCCTTTCCGTGTCTTAAGTACATCATCTGTAGCGTATACCGCACCATGACGTACCGGTAATAGCAAACACTGTCGTCTGTTATAGCATGTTTGTTTTTCTGATTAATGCTATTGCTATTTATGTAAATGACCCTATGGTTGAATGACTCTTCGGGAAAAGCCTGGACCTAAGTTAGGCCTTCTGTCTATAAATACCCGTCATAAACCGTAACCCGTCTCTTATAGCTCGACACACCTCACAACCAACTTGCAAGGGAACCACAACCTCTATTATCTACCGCTTGTTGGATCGTGGTCTTGGTCAGGCCGAATTGTTGTTGCCCTTGTTTCGTCACCTGGAATTCTGACCCAGACGGGAATTCATACGAATTTACAATGGCAGCTCAATGGCGTACCCAGTCGTTTTCATCCCCAATCGACTTTTCTTCCTCTCCCAGTTCACCACGCCACACGCCAAATAAAACTGCAGACATCGGTCAAGATGGCGTCTCGCTGTCGACAGACCCTCAAGGACGGGTATGTGCATACCTGACTGTCTCCGCTATGGTTGGCTCTTGAATATGCTCAACGTGTGACAGATCCTGCAGCTGAGCACATTCCATGCCGAGCACGGTATCGTCGTCGCTGTTCCTTTTGAACAATTCGATAGATCCAAATATTACGATCCAAAGTATGTGCGCAGCTACAGAACCCGGATGCTTCAATACATAAAAGAAGGAAAGGGTGGATTTGGGCTGGATGTAGCAGAAAACGCGGACCCCGGATGCGCCCGGATCGTGAGCCGGAGCCTAGCGTCCTTCAACTACACCCTTCATACACCCCACGGGAACCTGGAGGTCTCCTACACGACCCATGTTTTAAAGGGTGGTGATGTCGTACAGACAGCGGTAGTAACAAACCCCAACCCAATTCAGATAACCCACCGATATGCCCTTAAGCTTTGCTTGAGCCTCAATCGGGCATCGTATGGCCAGCTGACCGAAGGAGGACCTATACCTCTACCTCAATCTCGCAACATCCTCTGCAGGACCACTGAGAGCGTATTCAACGTCACCAACCCATACTTGGGTGCTCAGCTTGAGGGGAGCGTTGAAGTGGACGGCACGGCCATCAGTCTACACACTTTGAAAGAGCAAACGGTGGACAACGCTCCTTTAGACAGCTGTGTCTCTGGGAAACTCGACGTCCTCCCTTATGCAACTGTGACGTTACGAGCAAGATTTCGACTCTCGACTCAGCCAGGCTTCAATGCGCTGTCTTCGACCCCGCTACATGATGAGCTACAGACCACGCACGAGCCCCAATCATGGGTATCACAGCAGCGCTGCACGACATATATCATACGAAGAAACGTAGACTATATCCTGGGTAACTGCGCCATCCCAGTGTCGAACACGGAGGTAGCTGTGGTTACAGACCATGTAGCTCTTCCCCTTGGGTGGAACAGGGATAACTAGTAAGCTCTCACTTTCTAGCGGCTCCAGACCGAAACTAATGTGCGTATGCCCGCAGCTGGCAGGTTAGACTCTTGCTGGAAACTTATAATCATTTGAAACTCCTGATAGAGCCAGACTCCGCGTCCGAATACGCAGAGCAGATTAGCTATGTAGCAAAAGGCCATCTCGGGTGGGTCTTTAACAGGGCGCAGCGACCAAAGTAAGCAATTTCTGGAAATAGTACTTACCCCTATTTCTTGGCTCGCCAACAGATATTCTCTATAAAGGTCTTTGGGGAGGCATACCTCCAGGAGCATGTCTCTTGTCCCGAGAACCTCGCGGGCTTAGCGAGAAAGAGCATTTACTAACCCCAATGCTACAGTGGTTTCTGGCACAGGTCTTACTTGGTGACTGGCAAGCCGAAGGACCTGCCGATATTTCAACTTGATCAGCAGTGTTACCCGCTCCTAGAGTTATGCGACTATCTTGACTGCTTTCCATATGAAGTCGATTTTGTAACGCGTCTGGCAGATAGCGGAGTGATAGCAGAGATCCTCGAGGTACTTGCATCCAAGAGAGACGCCAAGACGGGACTCTGGCCCACAGATGAAACCCCTGGTGATGATGCGGTGACACTCCCACACCACTTCTCTAGCCACGTCCTCTTGTGGAGGACCTATGCAAGACTACGAGACTTGTGGGCGAGCATCAAGCCATGGGACGATGCCGAGATTCGCAGACTGAGCGACATGGCCATGGAGATACGAGACAGGACCCTGAGGTCCTTCACGACTCACCACCCACAGAACGAGAAAACCATGTTTGCATACCTCACCGACGGACACGGCGTGCATACGTTATACCACGACTCCAATGATGTCCCCACTCTGTTTGCCTTGGAGTGGAAGTTTGTCGAGACCCCCAATCAGATCACGACGTGGATGAACACTATGGACTTCAGTCTTTCTCCTTCAAACGGGCGCGGGTTCTGTGCAGAAGGGCCTTACCGGGGATTGGGAAGCCAGCACTCTCCTGGAGCTTGGGTACTAGGATATTTCCAGGAACTGGCTTATGCCGCATTGGTGGATGACGCGCCCGTCATCGACGACGTGTGGGAGAAAATATTAGCGGCCATGCAGTGGGACGGCACCTTCCCCGAATCCGTAGACCCCCAGACCGCCGAATGCTCGAGCAAGGCCTGGTTTAGCTGGCCTGGGTCAATGATTGGGGCTTTATTGATCCGCATGAGGGTCAACGGGAAAGACAGGTACTTGGAACGGTAAAGTGACGGAGCTTCATAGGAAGCTACAGAATTATTGCTACTTCCCTTCGTTAACCTTGCGTGAGTGTATTTTAAGGCTTAAAGTGAGGCTTCCGTGCCTTCTTAAGCCCTGGCTTCGGCGGTGTTAATTCATACGAGTTGTATTTCCATTGGAGGTTGTAATTAGATCAGAATGATCGGCAGCGTTATCTTCCGCCTACTTCATAGTCTGTAGAAATTCCTAGGCTATATTGATTGTCACCTGTTCCCCGTGACGAACTTGACCGCAGACTGAATACTCGGCAAGCTCACAATATCCAGTGCTCGTGTGTATGATGCCGAACGCCTGGCCCAAACCCCGGTTTTAATATTAGGGGAACGGCGCCGCTGATGAACGGTTCGGAAAGACTTGCTTAATCTTGTTAGAATAGAGGTAAATGTGCGCTATGCCCTCGTTTTAACGTAGTGAGCTTGCGAACGGAGTGGACGAGGGTTATTATGTCGAAAATGCCCTCGTTTTAACGTAGTGAGCTTGCGAACGGAGTGGATGAGGGTTATTATGTCGAAAATTTGTTTCCCTTAAAGTCGATTACCGGATTTGGATCTTAGTACGTTCAAAATAAGAAGGTTTTGGTAACACCTGCCATAATATTACCGCCACCTGGTACGTCCCGATAATAACTTCCGATATTTCGTACGTATTGGTCTTTTTTATAACTAGCTGTTAATTTGTATGTACAGTAAAAGGCCCGTTTATATACCGAACTTATAAAACCTTAGCAGTTATAATAACAGGAATGTAATATCGTTAACCGCGCTATCGCTTAATTTACCTATATAATTGCTTATTGTTTATTTTATTCCTTTTTTTAATTTTATATATTTATTTTTTATGTTATTTTTTTAATTCCTACTTATTTATATATTCGTTATTTCCCTATTACCGTTACATCCTACAGTTTTGATATACTTATATAATTTCCGTTCTAATTTTATTTCTACGTATATTTCGACTTTACTTATTTTCCAATTTTTGTTTCTTATATTATTAAACTTTATCTATACTTGCTAACGTTTTTTTTTTTTGTTATTTATTATCCTTATATTATATTTCGTCCCGGTATTATTATGGTAAACGGTAAAAACGGCTCGTTTTACGTTTTTTATAAAGGTATATTTTTTACGTTATATCTTAAAGTTAATATTTATAATTTTCTTCCCAGTTATAATGCTAATATAATTTGCAAAAATAGGTTTATTATTTGTTATTTTTTAAATAAACGGCGTCCTTTTTTTTTACCCCTTATTTTTCGGTATGTTCTTAAGGCAAAAACGATACCGTCCCGCTTGCGAAATTATTAATTTTATAGCGAAAAGTATACAAAAGCAAAAGCCGTATTAATAATACCTTTTTATTATTATCCTTTAATTTGTAAATATGGAAGTATTTAATTATTTGTTAATTTTAAATACGGGCCTAGCTAGTACCTTTAGCCTAATTAATATAAAAATACCGGCCGTTATCGATAATATAAAAGGTAAGCAGGATTTCTTATTTTTATTATTATTAAAATATAAGTACGATAGTTAATAATAATATTATAAGCCGTAGATTATCCGTAACCTTATCGGCTTAGCGATTTATAAATAATATACCAATTTTGTATATTTAAAACGTCCAGTTAGGTAAATAATAATACTGTAACTTTTATTTCGTTAAATGGGTTTGCTTATAATAATATTGTAGGCCGTATTATGACAAACGGAACGTTTACGTAAAGTTACGGCTTTAGACAAAGTGGTACCGGCATTTTTAAAAGTAAGTTATTATGTTTTTAATATTCCGTTAATACAGTTAATATATTTAATTAATTATTATATTTATTATAGGTATTTCCGGTACCGTTATATTAAGTATTTTACGTATTTTTATAGGATATAAAGCCGCAAATACCAGTACCGGTATATTATTATCTTTTTTATGTTTATATTTATTATTAAGGTTGTTTTTTTATTACTAGTATTATATTTTGTTTTTTTTCCGTTAATGCTATGTTTTTCCTAACCGTTACCGGCGGTTCTGGTAATATGCGGTTATAGTAATAAATCAGGAATATTATATTACCGTATTTGGTTTTATAGTTCGTTTGGTAAGTTATATGAATTAATTTTGTATTAATATTTTTTATTTATAACAGTTTCGACCTTAAAATTTTAAAGCTTATATCGTCGGCGGTACCTTTTTTTTAGCCGTATTTTAATATAGTACGAAATCCGGGATTTTTTATTTAAAACGAGAATACGGATTTTAAGGTAAATATATGTTTAACTTAATGGACGTATTAATGTTAACTTATCGTGGTTATTTTAGGATAATATTTTGATAATAAATATATTTTCTTAGCCGGCTTTTTTGTTTGCAGTATAATACCGCTTGTTTTATTACGGAGATTTTTTCTTTTATTTTTATAATAATACTTAACGTAAGTTGTATTTACGTTTTATTTACGAAGTTCTTTGTACCGTTATATATCCGGATTAGTACGAAGATAATTTTTACGATAAGGTAAAGCTCGATAGGTACTTAATTTAACAAGGTAATACTACGTAAAGCGCAAAAGACTAACCTTACGATTAATATAAGGAAAACCTTAAGTAAGGCGGCATAACGCTTTATAATAAATACCGTACTTATAAGGGTTATCGGGATAAGGTATATGGTAATTACGTTAGCAAGGGTATCGGCTATTTATATTTTCGGCGTTGTAATCTTTATATATTTATTTTCGTTATTTCTTTAAGGTTATAATATAAAAACCGCGTTATAAAATTTAACTGGCGTTATATTAGTCCGTAGGCTTTAACTCGGTTAGGAGAAAATATAATACGTAATTTCGAATTTCTAGATTTTTCTATATTTTATTTAAATATAAATTAAGTATATAAAGTTGGTATATAATAATAAAAATAAGTTAGTTATAATAAAAATAACTTTATGTTATTATTAACGGTCCGTTTTATTTATTTACGGTAATACCTTAATGTAATATTTATAGCGGTTCTTTATCGTATATTAAAATTGCCCTCGAAATTTTTAAAGATTTTTTATTTAACCTTATAATTCTAAGGATTTTTTACGATTTCTTTATATATATTATAAATTCCTGTTATTTTATATTATTTCTAGTTTAAAACCATTTGTTTTAAATCTTTTTTTACTATATATTACATATTACCATAATTACTAAACCCGATAACATTATTAATTCGTAATCTGGTTATTATTTTTCTATTAATATTATAAAGTAAATAAATAATTTTACGAACGAATTTGTAATAATATAAAAGCCGTAACCCGAATACCTTAAATTTTCGGACCCCGTTGCTTATTAATAATAAAAACGGCAATTTTTTTTTACGTTTAAAATAACTCGTACGGGAACTGCTTTTACTAATAAAATTAACTTTCGGAAATCTTATTATCGTATTAATATTAGGGTTAACGGTTTATCTAATTTACTATGTTATTTTCGTTAAGTTAATAATAATGCCGGCGTTCGTTAATATAAAATTTAACTAAATTATTATTACCGTCCGTTAATTATTTTATCTAATACGATATCCGGCTTTCTTTAATTTCCTAAAACGTTTTAGTTATACCTAGCCGATAATTATAATAAGGATTACGAAAATGCAAAAAAAAACGAACTAGATAACGTAAATTTCGAAAATTATAAGTATGACGTTATTATTATTTATAAAAAAAGAAATAATAAAAGTTAAAAGTAATATTGTATTCGTTAAGTAAAATGGGAAAAATTTATATAAAAGGATAACGTAAACTTATATTACGATAAAATATTAGGGATTTATTACCGTTTAAAAGAAAAACGTTAGTTATAAGGTCCGGTTAAGGTTTCTGGTACTTTTATATAATATTGTTATTAAGCCGATAATCTTTTTGATTTATTATACCGGTTTCGCTAGGTCGATAATAATACTAATATTTGTTACTATAAAGTTCGCCTAAATTACCGTTATTATTATTTACTTATCCTTTTTCCTGTAATATTTAACTTTTTTTTAATTTTATAAAATATCTTGGTTATATATAGCTGATAATTATAACGAAAATTATAAAAATACAAGAAAAAATAATCCAAATAATACAAATTTCGAGGTTTATAAATATAACGGCGCCGTTATTTACGGAAAAGGAATTATAAGAATCGAAAGCAATATTATATTTATTAAATAAAATTTAAGGAATTTACGTAAAATAATAATATAAATTATAAAACCTTAATATCGGCTTAGCGAAAACCTTATCCGTATATACTATATCGCAGGTTTTATATATTATAAATATATTGTTAACATAGAAAAACAGCATCATTTAACTAGTTATTACGTAGCGATTATCCGGAACAAGTTTTAAGCTTTAAATTTTTTAAGTTTGCCGAGAGGTTCCTTTGCTATAGGGATAATAATAACCTTAAGCCGTATAGCGCCTTTAAAAACTTTAAGTAAAAACCTGGCCTGGTAAACCTTAGCAAAAAACGTACGTATATAAGCTCGTCGATCTTATTATGTAAAAACGCGTTAATAGTATTAAGTTAACGAAATTTAAGGTTAAAACGGGTTATAATAGTTATAAATACACGAAAGGACTTTTTTATTAATATAAAAACGTAAGGGTTAAGTTAAGCCAAGGCTTAATTAATATATAATTAATCGTTAAATTTAACTTTTTAACAGGATAATACGTTAAAATTTACCTAAATAATACCTATTACGGGTAAATTATTTTTCCCCGTTAGTTATTTTTTTTATATACGTAATAATTATAACAACTTACGACTTTCTTATTATTTTATATTTAAATTGTTATATTATTATAATAAATATTATTTTTCTTCAATTTACATTTAATTTTATTTAAAAAATAATATTAAATAATACGCCTAATATTATTACTGCCGTTCGGAACGTTATTTAAAAAGATTTTTCGTATTAAATTTTACATAACGATAATATTACTGCTTTTATCTAACGTTTTTTATATAACCAAGTCGATATTAAAGTAAAAATTTTAATTTTTCCTAATAACATTATACCTTTTTCGTATTCGACTTGGTTTTCGTTAATACCTTTTTCCGATTTACCTTTTTTTACAACAGTTGCTTGCAGTATTTCTCTATATCAGCCTATTATTTAAAAGGTTATTTATACGAAATATATTTAAATTTTACGGTTTTAGCCGGTTCCGTTTAAAGACTTACGTTTAAATACCTTTATTCGCTTATTTATTTATAATAATTTTCGTAATAATTTAAAAGCGCCGAGATATCGTAAAACTTTTAGTTTTCGTCGAAAAACTAATATTAAGGCGGCGTTAATTTAAATATTTAATATTATTTAATTACAAAAAAAATAATATTATTAATATATATCGGGGAAAGAACCTTAGGATTATTACGTACGTATAACAGGTTTTATTACGGATAATTCTTTACGAAACGCCTATATAAATTACTTTTATAATAAAAATAATTCTAAATACTTTTTTTAATAATCTTTAGGTAAAACTTTAATTCTAGCTGTTTTTATGTTATTTAAGAATTAATCAAATTTACAGATATATTTGTCCTTAGATTTCCGTTTATATCCGAATCGATTCTAATTATTTATATCGAATTTGGAATTAATTTATATTTACGCGATATATAACAAATAAACGGTATTACGATTAACCTATTATAAAAATCTTACAAATTATTTATCCAAATCCTTATATTAGAATTATATTCTTTAACGAAATTTATTACAACTCGGTATCAAAATTTACGTAAACCTATTATCCTTTTTTTTTCCGTTTTTATACCGAAAAATATTTATAATACCTTAGTTAGTTTTTAACGCTTAGTACGTTTATTACTTTTATTTATTACCTTGCTTTTAGTTATACCAAGAAATGTATTATTAACTATTATTTTATTAATTTCTTCGTTTAATTAAAATGCCGGAAATTATACCGTTATTATTATTATTTACCTTTCGCTTAATTACGCTAAGTTAAAACCCGATATCTCCGAATATATTATCTTTGTTATTTATCGTAATAATAAATAAATTATTTTCCGAAATTACGATTTTATTTAATCCGTTAAATGCCATTATAACAATAACCGCGGCTATAATATTCTCTATATTTATTTAAACCGTATTTAAAATATTCGAATTTTACCCGTTATTAGTAAATACCTTACTAGCGCAAAAGCGTTATAACTTAGCTATATACCCTTATCTAAAGGGAAATATTATATCTTTAATATTTAAAGTTAACCTAGAATTTGCGGTATCGGTAAGTCTCAGTTCTACCGTTAAAATTATTAAATAAACCGGCAACTATATTACGGGTATACCCGGTTCGTATCTAGCCCTTTTTATAAACTTTTTTTTCAATTAACTTAAAATCGTCCCATTACAGTATATCCCTTGTCCTAAGACCAGGCTTAGTTTTCTACCGCTCAAAACCTACGGCCATCTCTTCCGCGCCATATCGTCGATAAAGAGAAATACATAAAACGGATATATGCCTTTTTTTAAGCCCGTCCGTCTATTATTATTATTTCGGCGGAGGAAAAATCGCAGCTCGACGAAAACACCTATATTTAAAAGAGGTTAAAATATTTAAATATACAAACTAAGCTCTTAACTCTCGATTATCCGACAGATCTTTCCGTTAAAATTATATAGGATATTATTAATTTAAATCACCTTACAATTTACTTACGTAATAACTGGGAATTTATATACCTTAATATTAACGTTAAAACCTTAACTTTTTCGATTTAACCGAAAATTAATAAATTTACGAATTTTATTATATACCGCTATATTAATTCTTATCGTATACTTAAAATTATCCGTTACATTATTATCGTATTAAAGCTTTTATTAAAATCGTCTTTATTAGAAATAAATTACGGGTTTAAACTGCCGGTAACAAAAATAATTTATCCTTTTTCTTAATTCGAAACAAGGTTTTCGAAAAAGCATATAATAAATAAAAACTCCGAATTACGAAAGAATTAACTAAAAAAAAGCCAGTTAAAAAGATTTTCCGGTATTTATACCCCGGCGCCGATATTAGCCATAATAGAGCCATATTTTAAAAACTATTACTTAATATTTTAAATCTTAATAATTATAATTAAGCTAATAATAATAACGGACAAACCTAATTCAAGCTTTACTTAATACGGCCGCATTAATATAAATAAATTTATTATATAACTTAATAATTTATTTTAAAGTTTAAGTTTTTTTTATACTTTTGCTTATATTATCCTCCCTTTTATATTAATATCTATCTTTAACTTTTTTATCTATTTAATATCCGGTTTTTGCGATTTTTCGTATATATTTTACTTTTTTTCCCTTATATATCTTCCTAAAATAATCGTTAATTTTAACCTAGTTTATATTCGTAAGCTTATATTAATCGTAACCCCTTTTATCCCTATTTTTGCAAAATTCGTAACGTTTTGTAATATTAGTTAATATTTTTTTTATAAATTAATAAGTATTTTATTCGTTTTTTTTCTTGGGATTAATTTATATTTTATTTTTATAGGTTTTTTTATAAAATCGGTTAATTTTGTAATATATTACTTTTGATTTTATAAAACTTTTTATAACCGAGGTAACTTAACGTAATTTTATTATTTAAATTTGCAAATTAAATTAATGTTATATAAAATACCTTGTTATTATAACGATTAAAAGACGCGTAAACAGTTGCTGTTATATTTTAATAAGTAACGTTTTAAATTTGCGTTTATATAACGGCTTTTATAAAACTATATTAAATAATTAGGTTATTAACGCAGTAAGTTATTAAATAGTACGGCCGTTTATAACGTACCGCCTTAGAAAAAATTCCTTTATTCCGTTATCCGCTGTTAAAAATTAAGTATACCCGTTTTAAAGGCAGTGGTTATGATATTTTAAAGGTAGGAAGCGGAATATTCGGTAGCGGTTAATGGGAGTTTTTCTTTATATTTAGTACCGTACTGTTTTAACGTTTATCGGGAACCTTTTAATCTTTTAATTATTTATTTTATATATTTAGCTTTATATAAGTTTACTTAAAGTAAATTCTTTATATTATTAGTTATTAGGGGCCCGGCATAATAATATTATAAATATAAAAGCTAACCTGTTTATATTTTAATAACCTTTTAATTAAATTATTAATTTCCAGGTGGTTGTTTTATTAGTACAAAGTAATAAAGTAGCCGTAATTAACGGTATATTTCGGTCCTTAAAATATACGAAATTACCGAAATATATAGTCCTAGTTTAGCTAGTAAGAAATCGGTTTATATAAAGTTAATAATACGGTTTTGCCTTTTAGCTTACGGATAATATAATACGAAAACGAAAATTCGGCGTTAGTATTTATCGGTACTGCTTATAAAATAATAGCTCGAAAATACTTAATATATTATTTGTTAAAATTTCGAATATTATTATTAAATACTTATTTTTTTCCTAGCTAAAGTTATTAAAAATACCCGAAAAATTATAAAAATTATGGTTAATTTTAAAGGTTTCCTTTTCTTTATTTTAAAAATATTTTTATATAATTCCCGGGCTACGCCGACGGCTTAGGTTATATTAACTTATCCGTTTTATAAGATTCCGTTTTATACGGACAATATTATATATCCGTAAAGAGGCGGGTATACTTTATTTTAATTTATCCCTTTTTTAATTACGGTATTATTTATATTTTTATATAATTTAAATTTTTTATTTTATTTTTACTTATTAATTTACTTATTTTAATAACTATTTACAAAATATCCGTAATTTTTTTTATCCGTTATAACTTCTCGTATTTTCGACTTTCCGGCCTGTAATTATAACTTTTAATTACTAACTAAATCTTTAATACGTATTTCCGATTTTCCGGCCCGTAATTATAATTTTCGATTACCAATTAAATTTTTAATACGCATTTCCGATTCCCCGGCCTGTAATTATAACTTTCGATTACCGATTAAATTTTTTATATAACAATTCCGTCTTAGATTTATTAATAATTTAGTTATATTTTTATCCTTTTTATTAACAATTACCGGTTTACTTAGAAACGTTTTAATTTACCTAATTTACCGGTTATTTTTAATACCTTATATTTAATTAAAATTTCGTTTCGATAAATTATTAATTTAATTATTTCTATTCCTTACGTTTCGTCCAGTTATAATAAGCTTATTTTTCTTTATGCTTTAATTGTACTTAACAATTTCGATTATAGCAGTTTAATAATTAACCTTTCGGAATATTTTTTATTATACCCGTTTTTTTTTAACATTTAAAACGTATTTTTAAATACGTCGGTTTATTCTTTTATTTTAACTTCTATTAAATTACTTTCGTTTTTTTACGGCTATTTATTTTTTCGGAACCGTTTAATTTTAAAAAGTAATACCGGTAAAGTTATTCGTATATTAATTCAAAACGCAAATGCCGATTTTATTATTAATAAGGTTGTTTTTATTATTCGGAGTTTTCTCCAGTTAGTTTTAAAACGGCGTAAGGCTTAGATAATTTTAAATTTTTGGAAAAGTACTTGTACGGAAACCATTTTTCCCTTCGATTAATATCGACTTTATTTTATTTAATATTTAAAATCGGAATTAGTTAATATACCGTAAATAAAGGATTTTTTTTAATATTTACTTAATAAATTTCGGACTTTATATTTTATTAATTAAGATTATATATTTTATCGTTATAATTATAATTATTACTTTCTTAAATCGTTTAATGCTAAATTACGGATTTATATTACTTATTATTAGTAGGTATAAAAGGGCCAAGTTCCAAAAAACGTACGTTTTACGATATTATAAACGCTTTGCGAATATTTTTAACCGAAAAAAATTAATATTTTCCGTCTGCTAAAAAAACGTTTTCTTGTTATTAATATTATTTTTAATTTGATTACGAAATTTTCTTTTAATTCCGAAACTAATTATTTTACTAATTCCGTATACCGTAAAATTACAGGTTATATAATTATATTTAATAATGACGTTTACGGAATTACTAAAGTTCTTTTTTACCCTTTTAAAAACGTTTTTAATAAAATTTATATAATTTAATATAAAGCTAATAAATTTAAAAAACATAATTTTTTGCCGTTTTTAAATTTTTGTAAAACAGTAATAATTAAGGTACTTTCCTGGTTAAAAATTAATAATTATTTATACCGTAATATTCTTATTAACAAATCCTTTTAAAACGTATAAAAGAATAATAAAAAAATATTTCCGCCTTACCTTATTAATAATATTACCTATATACCTAACGCCGAATACGAAAAAACGGAACGTTTAAGTTATATACCTAACGAAAAATCGGCATTTTTAACATTTAACTAAAAAATACCAAACGATTTTAATATTTTAAATATTAATAACGGTAATAATATAAACGATATTAATTACGTACAAAATACTAGCAAAAATATTTAACCTAATAATCGGATTATTAACTTTATTTTTAACGGTAGCGTTAATATATATAACGGTTATAACTCCGTAAGGTAAAATCCCCTTATTTTATAAACTTCCTATTTTAAATATATTATAGCGGCTAATAATAAAGACGGCGATTGGCGTTCGTAATAGCTTACTAATTCTACTATAAATACAAAGCAGGATTCGTTTTAGGTAAAGGAATTATATAACGATAAATTTATTAACGATATTAATTAAATTAACGTTTTAATTAAGATTAAAACAGTTATTAACTAAATACATCTAAACAATTATTTAAATAATATACCTTTTTATTTTATAAATTCGTATTTAATATTATTTTATAAAAATTAAAAATCCTTTAAATATTCCGTTTATAAAAAGTTCTATTATTAACCTTAACAACTTTATTACTTTTAAAAAGGAATTAAATATATTTATTATAATTATTTCGTCCGGGTTTTTCGTATTTAATTAAAATTAAACAAATAATACCGAACGGATTCGATTTATTTATAAATTTATTAAAATTAAATTTTCACTTCGAAACGATAAAAATCTTATAATCCAAAAATATACGATTAATAACCGCCTATATATACAAATTCGCCTTAAAAATCGGTTTTTTAATATATAAAACCCCGATTACTTTATTTTAACCTTTATCAAAATTCTACTATACGAACTAAATAAACCAGTTATTACAAATAACGAATAGTAAAAAAAATTAAATTTATATAAAAAAACGAACTTTAATTTTTAAACGTAAATTTAAATATTAAATATTAATATACTATTATTAACAGCTTTAAATAAACTTTTATTAAATTACGTTAATATAACGGTTATACAAAAACTTATCTTATTTTCCCTTTCCTCGTATTTAATAAAATTATTCGAAATAATAACTCTCGGATTAATAAAACCCGAATTAAAAAATTTTCCTTTCCGTAAATCCGTTATATTTACAAATCCTTAACCGATAAATAACTTCTTAATACAACTCGAAAATTACGAAATTACAAATTATTTAATAATCCTTAAATATCCGATTTTTTTCGAAAAATTATTATCTTCGGTCGATAACAGCCGTTTTCTAACGAATTTAAAATAAATTAAAGAAATAAAATTAAATTTATAATCCTGTAATATAACATTCCGCTTATTTAATTTATTATTAACCTTAATAACCTTTTATTACTAATCCGTATCAAATTTAATAAACGTTATTACAGCTTTAAATATTACGAACGCTAATTAAAACGCTTAAAATTACGTATAACTTATACGGTACGCAAAATACTTAAAAAAATTAACCAAAACCTTATTTCTTCCGTACGTTAATTTTATACCTATACGCAAACCTTCTTTAACAAAATCGTCCGTATTAATTTAAAAAATAATACGTTTAATCCGGTTAAATATTATTTCGGAACAATCGAAATTAATAACAAAGGTACTTTTTATTTATACGGTATTCTGTAATTTAAAAGGAATATAAACGTTAAAAATATACTTAAAAATATTTACGTTAAAAATAATTTTATTAAACTTTTAAAATTTCTTACCTAGGTAAATAAGCACTTTTAAAAAAATTATAATTCGATCGTTTCGAAATAACACTTGCTTAATTATAATTATTTAAAACCGAATTTTAACTTAAAAAAAAACGTTAACCGCTTTAAGTACGAATGGGAAAATAAAATATAAATAATTATAACCGTAACTTAACTTTATTTCTGTAACCATATATATCGGAAATATGCCGGTATTAAAGGGAAATCCCGTAAAGGGAAAAGAAATTATCGGTTCGGATAACCGTAACCGATAATTACCAGAATATATATCGATAAAAATAACGTCCTTTATATTTGGTAAACCTTACGTAATTATAATCGTTAAAATAAAGTTATTATTATAACTTTATAATATAACTACGATTTTTCCTTAATATATACAAAAACGAAAACGTTTACTTTACTTTATTACGTTATTAACTATATTACAAAGTTTAAATTTCCTATATATTAACGTTTCGCTTTTTTTACAACATATTTTAACTCTATAAAAAAAAACCCGGATTTTTTAAATTTAGAAAACCCCAACGTTATTATTACTAACCTAATAATACGTATTTTAAATAAAATCTTCTTTAAACGAAAATTATTTTCCATTAACGTTTATAATTACTTTCTCGGTTACGATATATATTATTACTCCGAAACGAACTAACGTTAATTATATATTAATACTATATATTAAGCAGTCCGCCGGATATAATCTTATTTATAATACCTTGCTATTAATACGCCCAATAACTAACAAAATAATATAAACAATTTTATTTTGTTAAATTTAATTAATAATATAAAACCTAATATTTTCCAGGCTTATTAATAACGTAACTTTAAATTTCGGTACCTTTACCTTTATAATTATATCGCCATAATCGAAATTATAAAAAAGCTACGCGAAAATAGATAAATATAGCGGTATATTAAATTTAATAGCTTATTATATCAAAGTATTTATTACTAACGCGTAATATTTAAAAATCGTTTTAAAATTCCGTTATTAACCGGCCAGTTATCTTTATATTTCGAAAATTTAGCCATTTTCGCCCGGACTGCTATTATACACCTTACCTTATTCGTTTCTTAAAAAAAATTTATTTATAACCGGACCGAAATACTTTTATAACTGTAAAATAAATTCTAACATATAATTCCTAAACGGCTGCGTTATTATAATAATAACTTTAACCTTCTTTATAAATCGCGGGAAAATACTATAAAAAATACGAAACTATAAAGCGTTCGTACGAATTAAAACCTTATAATAAACGGAAACGATAAGGAAAATAAAAAAAACAAACGCAAAAATAAATATATCCAGGAAATTACGGATTATAAAAACATAATAACCTTTTCTATAAACATCTTAAACACGTTAAACGAAACGATTAAAAAAAATATCCCGATTTTCGAATTATTTATACGTTAAATTTTTTAAATTTTTTAACTTTTTAACTTAAAAAAGATTATCGGCTTTCCTTATACGCTAAAATTACAATATTATTAATAACTATATTCCGAACTAAAAAATAACGGCACCTCTTTAAATATTATCGAATTAATCGAATTATAAATAAAAAAATAAAAAGCTAATTTAAAACATTTAAACAAAACAATTTTATAACGGATTACCGGCAAACTGAACAATATTTAATCCCTTACAAATAATACTACGTCTAACTATACCGAAAATTTGCGAACCTTTTCACGTCGCCGGTCCCCCCGATTACATACCCCTTTAGAAAATAATAATTTAATCGGAATAAATAAAAATCTTATTTAATTTCGAATAATAACAACCATATTACAATCCTTATAACGAACCTACGTACCTTAATTAACTATAATATTTATCGAATATTATTTAGGCATTATATAAATAAACTTAAACGTAATATTACAAAAAACTTTCCATTTAAACGAAAAATAATCCGTTACGTTTAATATTATTTTCCGCCATATAAATAAAATAAACAAAATTAAAGCCGAAAACAAAATTAATACTATTAATACTAAAGATAACGACATTATTATATCCGGCAGCCCACCTTAACTTCTTTTTTACTTAAAAAATAAAGAAAAAATAAGCAAAAATTAAGTTATTAAAACTTTATCCCAAGCTTTTAAACGTAAAGAGCTACGTAAAAAGCTTAAATTAACGGCAACTTCGAAATCGGCTAAAGTTAGAATTAACAACATTATAATCCATTCGGTTATTAACTTAAATATTACAAAAAGTAATAATAACTTATACCGGAAAAAAATAAATTAACGCCTAGTACAATAATAACAAAAAACCGACGTTCTTATATTTAAAAAATATAATATAATAAAAAACGCTAATTTTTACCGCTTATATACAAAATTACAAAAAATAACAAATTACTATAACAGTAATTTCGAAAATATTCCGATTATTATATTATACAATAATTTTTTCCAATTCAACCCCGTTATAACCTACTTAATATTATATCCGGGAAAACTTATAACGCAAAAAAATTACAAAATAACAAATATAATATTTAAATCCAGCAAATATAATAACTAATACCTCGGTTACCAACTATAATTAAAATTCCGAAAAGTTATCATTCTTAATTAGCAAATAAAAATAACGGATCTTATATATAAAAATATCCTTTATTTATTATAATATAAAAAACAAACGAAATAACACCTTTAAATTTTAAATAACAAAATATCAAAACCAGGCAAAATCAGGTTAACCAAAAGTACTAAGGCGATTATTTTTTTAAATTCGACAAAGTATTTAATTAATTTTTAAATTACATTAATTTTCGTAAAAAAACGTAACCAAAATACTTACATTTTCCTTTTATATTATAATTTTAAATATAAATCTAATATAAAACGTTAATTTATTATTTAAACAATATTTAAAATTATAAATAATTCCTTTATAAAAGTTCCGGCATATTTTATTTTTACAAAAGGTATACCGGTTACAATTACGAAAAACATTTACCAAGGGTTAAAAATAATTAACGGTATAAAATATATTACGGAAAAATTTATTTTAAATTTAACAAATTACGTATACAAATTATTTTCCAACGTTTTCTTAATAACTTAATTACTAAAAATACTATTATTTTTTTTTTCGGATACGAAAAACGTCCAAATCTTAAACCTTCCCTTAGACATCCTACCTTTTTTCCTAAACACGATATATGCCTTAAACGTAAAAAAAAACGAATTACGAACGAAACCTTTCAACTACCATAAGTTTCCACTAACGCCAACGTTTATAATTACAAAATATAAATCGTAAAAAAAAACATTACTAAAGGCTTTCCTCAACCTAACCTCTACTTACGCCTTTAAAAAATATACCAACTTCATAAATACATATATCCAGCTATTTAAGCTTGTTAATCTCGACGGTCTCCACCTTTTTTTACCTATCGATAAAAAACATTAATTAAATATAAAACTACTATTTAAAATAAAACCGGCCATTAAAAAATTAAACAGCTTAAATAAGAAAACGATAAAGCAATATTATAAAAAAGTAAGAAATATACCATTTACGTAATTTTCGGTATTTATCTTTTAACTGTTAAAAAAATTATTTATTATTAACCACTTAAATATATTCACTATTAATCCACATAATTATAACGGCATAACTTAAAACCGCTTATTATTAAACGGCCATTTTATATTAACTCCGTAATTAATATCTTAACATTATTTACTACTTTTATCGGTTAATCTCCATAACCAAATTTTACTAACTAAAATTCGAAAACCTTAAAAATAAATTCCGAACTATTAAAACCTTACAAAATATAAAACGATATTTTTTAAAAATCCGTCTAAGGCTATAATTACGTAATTCGTTCGGTTATACGCCTTTTATTTCGAAAATGTTAATTTCTCTTAACAACAAAAATTAAAAAAAAAAATTTTTTACCACCTCGAACTAACGTTAAAAGCCGAAAACTTCGAAACCATCCTGGTAAAAATTTTTTTTACTAATATTACAGGTTATAATATTGCTAAAATTAAACTTATATTAAATTAAAAAAAAAATAAATTCTATTATTACCAATTCCCCCCGTATAATATTATTTACAGCGTTACCTTTAACTTATTCGTTTTAAGTTTAACTAGATTTTACCCATACAATTATAATTTATTACAAAAAACGGAAAATATTATTAATTAACAAAATTTAAAACTACGTAAATACACCCGGAAAAAAGTTATCCCGGTAAACCTACGTTATATAAAAAACCTTGGAACTTTTTAACTACAACTTCTTAATATATATTAAAACCTAAATCTAATTAAACCATTATTCCTTTTTATATTTTATATAACCTTCCTTTTAATTAATTTAACTATAACATAATTAATATTTTTTTTAACGTTATCCTTTATTTATTTACCTTTAACTTATTTATATCCTATAAATACGAATAAAATTTATTTTTAAAAATAATTTACGTTATTTTCCTCTTACTTAATATCCTTTATAATAATACCTTATACCCGTTCGCCTTTACCTTACCTATATCCTACCGGTATAACTTTAACTTACCTTTACCCTTTATAATAATACCTTATACTTATTCGCCTTTACCTTACCTATATCCTACCAGTATAACTAAATTCTTTTTATAAAAACAACTTACGTTATTTTCCTCTTACTTAATATCCTCCATAATAATACCTTATACTTATTCGCCTTTACCTTACCTATATCCTACCGGTACAACTTTAACTTATCTTTAACCTTTATAATAATACCTTATACTCGTTCGCCTTTATCTTACCTATATCCTACCGGTATAACTATAATCGCTTTATAAAAACAACTTACGCCGTTTTCCCCCCACCCAATATTATCTCATTCGCCTTTAACTCGTTTACATCCTACCGGTACAACTTTAACTTACTTCTACCCTTTATAACAATACCTTATACCTAAACGCCTTTAACTTACCTATATCCTACCAATATAACTTTAACTTATCTTTACCCTTTATAACAATACCTTATACCTAATCACCTTTAACTCGCTTATATCCTACCGGTACGAATTTAACTTACCTTTACCCTCTATAACAATACTTTATATTCGTTCACCTTTACCTTACCCATATCCTACCAATACAATTACAATCGCTTTACAAAAACAACTTACGCTATTATTCTTTTACTTAATATTATTTCGTTCGTTTTTAACTTACCTATATTTTACCGATACGACTAAAATCTTTTTATCAAAGTAACCTGTATTATTTTCCTTTTATAAGCGACGATAATACGCTAACCCCATCCCCGTATCCTACATTTTTTAAAATTATCAAACAAACTTAAAAGATCTTATCCGCAAGCCTATTTTTAAAAAACTATAAACGTTAATAACCTTCCCGCGGAATTATAAATTCGCAATACCCTTAATTAAAAAATAAATCGGAAACGTTTAATACCCCCCCCCCCCCCGGGGTTTTTCTTAACGGTTATAAGAAATAATAACGTAATTATTTTAAATAACGACGTAATTATTCTAAATAACGGGATAAAAAAAGGTATATATAATAAAAAAAACGATAACGACTTAATAATTATAAAATAACTTAAACATTTTATTATATTTAACAAAAAAAATAATAAATAATATCCGATTAAATAATATATATTATCCAAATAAGCCAGAATATCGTAAGGAAAAATTTCCCTTAAATATATTCTTATCGTCTTAAACCAGATCTAGCCAGCAATTATATAATTACCAACCCGAATACCTTTTACGTTATCTTCCTTTTCGAAACAGCCGTAACTACAAGCGCGTATATATTAATACCTTACCGGTACCGCCTTTTATAAGGCCTTAATAACGGCGTAAAATAAGCAATACTTTTTAACGTTCCCTATATATTTTTATATATATACTAAAAAATACTTATATACAAAGTAAATAAACTGCAAACGGTCCCGGTTTTGTAAAGTTTAAAGTTAAATTCGCCTATATTATAAATAAAGCGCGCTTGCAAACGATAACGATATTAAAAAAACTTTTATTAAAAAATAACGAAAAATTCCGCCAAAAAAATTATTAAAAAAAAAAAGTTAAATAACGAAAATAATTAAAGTAATTATTTATAGAAATTTAGCAAAAGTTTTGCCTAAGATATTTAACCGGGTTTATCTTACGCCGAAACGTTTAACCAGGAATAATTTTAATAAATTTAACAAGCAAATAAACGGATTTCATTATTATCTTAACGTTAATAACTTAAAAATCTCGGTCCATTTATTTCCCGTACTTTATCGACTTTAAGTTAAAGTACGTTACGAATTCGTAATATTAACGACTTACTTTTTTCGAAATAATCGGTTACGTTAATATAAATATCTACGGGAAAACCAGCCGGGGCCGGTACATTTAAATAAAATTGCACCTCGTAAAATTTAAAGCCCGAATTTATAATATTAGGTTTCGGCTTACCCGAAAAACCTTTAAATTAAAAAGCTAGTTCCAGAAATAACTTTCCCCCTTTAATCGGACCACCCCGGATAATTTATTACCTTTTCCTTTTTTTTCCAAATATACCTTTTTTAACTATTAGCTTAGCTAATTAATTTAATTACCCTTTTAAAAATATACTAGAACATTTTAGCTTTAAGGATTTTCCCGGCGCTACGACGTTATCCAGATATAGGAAGTACCCATGTTATTTTATTTAAAGAAAACGATAATATTTCTAAGTAAAACAATTAAAAACGCTTTTTAGGAATTTTTCCGAAACCTTTAAAAACAGGTAATTTTTAATAGGATATTAACGTATATAAAGAAGTTCCCGGTTTTAAAAAGAGCGTTTTAAATAAAGTTGCTTTATAATTTTTTATAATTTCGAAACTTATTTATTATTTATTCTAAATAAGGCCTATTTAAACCGATATAAATAGGAAAAATTAAACTATTTAACGAAAATACGCGCCTTATACCGCTTTAACGTAACGTAACTTTTATTAATTCCGATTCGTAACGTTACTTATAACTTATTAAACGGGTAAATTAAGAAAAAGCGGTACGTTATAACTAATATTTTACCGTATTTTAATAAAAACCAATTCGGAAACGAAATCCAGGTTACCGTATTTATACAAAGCTATTATATTACGGCTATAAACGGCAACCTATTTCGTATTATTAAAAAACGGCAAATTAATCTTTTAAAACAAAAATTCGATATTAAAAACATTACAAATTAATAATTAAAACCGGTTTTAATATTATACCCCTATTTCAAGTATTTATATAAAAAAAGGCCTTTTAAAAAATATACCGTTATATACCCCGATACCCCTAATAATATACGCTACGGAATATAATATTATACCAACTATTACTATAAAAAATACGGTAATTTTTACGGAATAAATTTTTCCTTTATCCGTAACTAACGAAAATCCGATACGGCCGCTCCGGCACAAAAATTACCAACCCTATAGATTTTAAATAAACCGCCTATCTTTAAAAAAACAATCGATTCCTAATATTACGAACGGTTAATATAAAACTTACCGGAAAAAACTCCTATCCCGGGAAACCCTTAAAAACAAACCAAACTAAAAACGAAATCCTTTAACGAAATAATTATAATATATTTCATTACCTAACTAAAAAACAACAAAAATAACAAGAAAATCTTGCCTTCGGTAACAGATATTACATTAATACGGCATAATCTTTATAAAACCACATTAACAAAACCGTCTCGAAACAATTAACCAATATTCCAAAAACGGAACAAAAAATATCACCACCTATTACCGCTATTAAACAATCTATACAACTTATATTAAAAAGCTCGACTAAAACGTTTAATTCTACTTCGGCAACAAAAACCTTATAAGGCCGAAAATAACTTTTTATTTATATCTTAAATTATTCGGCATAATAATACCGTAATTATATCTAAAAACAAAACCCGGATCTTTTACTTATCTCGGTTATATATAACTCCGAATAACTACGGATTAAAACTTTAATAACAATAAATAAACCGAACGGTTTATATTTCCCAACTTTTTCGATAAAGAAATAAATTACAACCAATAAAAAAAAGCTAGAAAAAATTAAAAATATAAAAACAAATAACGGTATAACGGCATACAGGGTCCGGTTTAAATATCGGAAAATCTATCTTAATTCGCAAAATAACAATTTTAACCAAATTTCGTTATTCGGCTCGTCGGCGTCAAGTATTATCACCTAATAAATACCTATTTCCGCCGTTAATACTAAAAACAGCCAAACCTTAACATTTAACTTATTAACTTCAAACGCAATAATACCGCTAACTTCCGTTTCCGCTATCGGACCGTAACGTTAACGCCGGAATAAAATACGCATTATTTCTATCGTAAAAAAAAAGGTATATTTAAAAATCTCAGACGTAAACAAGGTAAAATTTGCCGTAAATACCGATAACGCCATTAAAATACTACCTAATACCACTTACATCCTGGAAAACAAATTTATTATAAACGTTACGCTACGTATATATTATCTATAACAACACCAATATTAAAATATTAAAACTTTTAATCTTATAATCAAAATTACGTCCTATTCGGCTTTTCTTAACTAAAAACGCCTATTTATCCCCATAACTTATAAAACGGACCGGGTATTAAATAATTAATAAATAAATACCAAAAAAATCTCGAATTTAACCAATAATACGAATTACGTTAAACAAACCGTAACGCTATCGACAAATTAATAAAAAAAAACGAAAATACCATTAAAAAACTTAGCCAACTTAAAGCTAAAAATAAAAAACTTAACATCCAATACGTAATTATATTATTAAAGTTTGTCCTCGTCGATAATTAATATACCGGTAAATTTAATATAAATAAATTTACCCTTTAATTTTAACCTAACCTTAAGTATTTACTAACATTTACTACAATTAATATCCGGCCTTATTAAATTAAATCTACTTAAAAGTAATAATATATATAAACGTAACCTTATTTATATCAAAATAAATTTAAATAATAACCCTTAGTAATCCTGTATAATTTTTTTCCAGCTAAACTATAATTACCAGCCTTAAAATAAAATTAAAATAACCGATATAACAGATTACAACCTATTCCCGTCATAAGTTTAAAAACTAAACCGGGACGTTAAAAACTTTAAAATTATATATAACTAAATTAAAGTTAAAAATATCCTTCGTTAAGTTTAAATTATAATCTTAAATCCCAACCGTAACTATAAATTTTACGTACCCGACAAAAGCGTTATCGCGAAAAAAACAAAATTAACCCTTACTATTAATCAAACGGAAACTTAGTTTTTTCCGAATATTATTACGCTCGAAATAAAAAAATCCGATCTTTTTAATCTCTTATTTTACAATTTACTCGGAATATTTTTTTTACCTAATAAAAAAAAAATAATTACCTTATAAAAATAATAAAAAACCTAACATGCTTTTATATCTAACGCCCGGAAATAATTATTATATAAACTTTACCGATAAACCATAACCTGGAAAACTTTATTTATTTTAAAATAATTCGAAAAATAAAAACAACTAATTAAATAATAAAAATTATTACGAAAACCGATATAATAAAAAAAAGAAACATACCTTAATAACTTATAGTTCTCCGGAACAAAAAACAATTTATAAAACACGGGTTTTTTATTACGTTTTTTTTATCCGGAAAAATACTTAAAAATATAACGTAACGCAAAATATCTTTATAACGGCATTAATACTTAGCTTAACAAGTTTGCCAAATTCCATTATAATAAACTTTTACCATAACTTAATACAACCGGCTTTAAAGCGAAATTATTTTTTTATTATTATATATCGTTAATTATAAAAACAGGAATAACAAAAACTATAATAATAACGAAACGGCCCGATTATATACGTAAACAACCACCTTTAACTTTAAATTTTATCGTTTTTTTTATCAAGGTAAAAAACTATTAAAGTAAATATAACGGTACATAAAAATTAACGTACTAAAGATTATTATTAAAAATATTTTAAAAAAAGAAGTTAAATAATACTTCTTAATATTCCCTGTATTTATAAAATTATTACAAATTCGAAATATCGCGTAAAATAAAAAGTTTCGGAGTAAAAGATTTAATAATAAATACGCTTATAACCTCGTCGTTCTAATGGTATATCTTACCGGAAAAAAAACCGAACCGGGATATAATTATTACTAAAGGCCCTTTAAAAGCTGTATTATACTATCGGATAATAATTAATTACATATTATGCAAATAATTTATATTAATTATCTTTATAATTAAAAAAACCGTTATTACTCTCTTAATTTTAACTATAATCACTTTAATAATTAACGTATTAACTAAGTATCGGTAAAACTTAAAACTAAGCCGAAAAAAAAGGTAATAAAGATATTTTCCGTAAAGAACCAGTACTCCGACGATAACGACGATAATAACGAACCGGTATTACTTTATTATAAACGCGCTTTTTAGGCGAAAATAAACATTTACTTTACGCTTTAAACTCGGGTTCCGAAAAGTTATAATATAACCCAGTAACAAACTATTCGATAGTTTAGATAAAAAGTTACTGGCGTAGCGCTTAAAATATGAACCGAAATTACCGGCGTAGTTAAAAAAGCAGTATAAACGGAAAAAAACTAAGGAACTGTAAACGAAAAATCTAAGCAAATAATAATACCGACGGAAATACGTTATTTAAATAAGCAAAAAGCCGACGATTAAATCTAGGTTACGAATATTAAAAATAGTTAGGAGATATATTAAAACGTATAACCTTTACGTTAAAAAATTTACCAGATATTTATCTAATAATATATTAATATTAGCGATATGTTACAAACCGACTATAATATATCGGATTAACTTAAAATCCCCTAATCTCGTTTTAATTAATAGGTTGGCTTAAAGTTACTGCTTTACCTTATAACTCCTTACCGGTAACGTCTTATATTTAATAGTAATATAAATACTTTCGTAACTATCGGAAAATATCTTAACGGGTTAATAAGGAGTTATACTAGATATAAAGGTATATTAGGAATTTACGTAATATGGATTTGGAATTTTTTTATTAAGGTAAAAAATAACTTATATCCAGTCCGTATTAATAAAATATCCCCGTTATAAATATAAAAAATATTAAAGATAATAATCTTTATTTTTTAAATTACATTTTTTCCGCGTAGAAAATTTATAAAACCCAAGTTTAATAATACGAACTTTATAATATTAAGCTAAGTTTTAATAAAAATCCGGAAACGCCGGTAAACTTAATAAGTTTACGTAAACGCTATCCTCTTAATATTTTTAGTAAACGGTAGAAAAGTGTTAATAAAAAGTAGAATAACGTTAAATTTTTTATTTTTAAAAATTTAAAAATATTATTAAAAATATATTAAAAAATTTAACGTAATAACGAATACGTATAATATATATAAGTTTAAATTTGTCCTGTAAATAAGGTTATATAAATAAAAATTACTAGTTTAAAGTAAACGCGATTTATACCTTTTATTTTCTATATATTAAACTTAGTTATACGTATATACCTTTTTTTCACCTATATATATTAAAATATTTTTAACTTATTAATCTCCTTTTTTCGTTATTAATAGTAACTACTCCTATCGTTTTTTTTTCGTTGTACGTATATAAATTCCTTATCATATTTACGCTATCTATTAATAACATCTACATTTTCCTATCGTACATTTTATTAAGCGTTTATTTTTTTTTACCGTATAATACTTACTATTATATATTTACTTATTATACAATTATATTACATTAATACTTATTAACGTTATATTATTATCCATTATTATTATTATCATAATATATTCAAATACGGTATTATTATAACGGGAAATAATAATAATTCGTTACGTAAATTTTAAAAAAATACGTTTATATATTTATATCCTTAAAATAATAAAAATAAAAGTAACTTAAGCTGTAATATTATAAACAATCGCCAAAATAAATTTATCCTCCGGTATTACCTAAATAATACGTAAATATTTATTTTAAACTTTTATTTTTTCATATAAACTTAATATAATCTCAAATCCGCCCAGATCGCGAAACTATTAACCTTACGATAAAAAGTACGCCGGAGCAAAAATAAGGTACATAATATCTTTCCCATATTTTTCGATTTAATAAATATATATATATCTAATTATTTATTAATTTCGGATACGGGCCTAGCTAATATTTCTAACCGAATTAACATAAAAACGCCGGCCGCTATCGACAACGTAAAAAATAAATAAAATCTCTTACCTTTATTATTATTAAAATATAAATACAATAATTAATAATAACATTATAAACCGTAAATTATCCGTAATTTTATCGGCTTAAAAACTTATAAATAAAACTTAAACTTTATATATTTTAAGTGCTTAGTAAAATAAATAATAATACCGTAATTCTTATTTCGCTAAATAAATTTATTTATAATAATATCGCAAGCCGTATTATAATAAATAAAATATCCTTATAAACCCGTAATATTAAGCAAAGTAATACCGGTACGGTTAAAAATAAATTACTATATTTTTAATATTCCGTTAATATAATTAATATATTTAATTAACTATTATATTTACTATAGCAAAATCTAATACCGCTATATTAAATAACTTACGTACTTTTACAGAATATAAAATTATAAGTACTAATACCGGTAAATAATTATCTTACCTATCTTTATATTTACCATTATTATCGCCCTTTATTAACGATATAATATATTACCTAAATTCCGTTAACGCTATATAAAACTAGTCTAATCCATATAATCCCGAAAATATAAACGGCTTAAATATTACATAAAGTATATTATATTATTTTACCTACCTTTTTAATTTAGTTTAATAAGTTAACTGGATTAATTATATATTAACATTTATTATTAGCAACAATTCCGATATTAAATATATAAAATCATTATTAACCCCAAGACCACCACTTTATTAATAACGCCAAAACGGATAAATTCGGGTTAAAAATAAGGAAAAAAACTTTAAAATAAATATATATTTAATACGTACATATTATCAAAATTAATATAACGTATTAATTCACCGATAAAAACGAAAATATAAACCGGATATAACCTTTAACCCGTTAAAAATAATAAAATTACAGATAAATAATAATTAATAATCTGGGAAACTTTATCGGAAACGACCCCGTTTTAAGTTAAATCATAAGAAAACGAATAACGCCTATATTTACAAAAAGGTAATTTATTAACATAAACGACGAAAAATTTTACTTAAATAACAATTTTCTCGATAGTTATATAACTGTACGATACCGTATTACGTAAAACGACAAAAATAACCTATACAACCAGTACTTATACGATAAGTAATACGGTAATATATACTTTTACGATAAATGCTATAATAATAATAAATTAACGGATAATATATACTTTAACTATATTACGAAAAGAATGCGTTATTATTATTTTCAAGTTAATCGTATTAAAATTAAAGGGATTACGTATATTAAGCCGCCTCCGGGCCGTAAAAGTGATTATAACGATTAAAAGCGGCGTTATTTTAAAGATAATAATAAAAATAATAAATCCGGATATTTCGGAATAACTGTTTAATTACGAAATAATAAAATTAAGTTAAAAATAATTTATTATAAACGTTAACTTAATAATATATATATTTTGGTAAAGTAATTAAGCAGTTATATATTGCCGTTAAGGCGTTATATTAATTTTATAAATTGTAATAACCTTATATATTAATATTGCTTATTTTAATTCCGGTAAAACCTAAGTGTTATATAATATTGTTAACCTTACCGTTACCTTAAAAACCTTTTCCGTTTAATTTATATACATCCTCTAGCCTTACGGAATTAAAATTATTTTTTATGTTTATTATACGCGTAAATTAACCCTGGAATTCGGTAATAACAAAAACCTTAACGTCCGTTAACTTCTATATGCGAATAATACGTTATTTACGAATAACTATAATTAAAAAAACTTCCAGGAATTTATAATATTACTTTTCGGTAACTTTATTGTATAAATAATTAATAAGCAAAATATAATTACTACCTTAAGCACGGAAATTAAGTTATTAACCCTTTCGTAAACCGTTAAGAAAACCTTATTTTATAAAAAAGCTTTCCAGGACCATAGGCATAAAGCTAGGCGAAAACCTTATTATTTATATGGAAAATAAACAGATAATACGGTTAGTTATAAAGGAAGTTATACGTCTAATTACAAAACTGAAGTATGTTAACGTTTATAATTACTAGACCCGCGGAGCCTACGTAATAAAAAAAAGCAAAATCGAATAAACGCCTATTAAAGCGATAATTGCGAATGGTTTTACTAAGCTATTTAGGCCCTAATAACATCAGGAATTCGTTCGGCTATTAAACTTTAAAAACGTTACTTTAAGGTTAAAAAAGTTTAGGAAAACTTAGAATTATAATTGCAATTATAACGTTATTAAAACAAGGGCATATTATGTTTGCCGCGGCGACGCGGTAGCCTCACGTTTATTTCCCTTGGAGCCGATTACCGTATTTGGATCTTGGCACGTCCCAAATAGGAAGGTTTCGGCAACACCTGTTACCGTACTAGCGCCACCTGGCATGTCCAACGGTAACTGCCCGGGGGGCGCAGGGGGGCGAGGCCCCCCTCGCCTAGGGCGTATAACGGCTAACGCTGTTAAAACGAGGGCATATTGTGCTTGCCGCGGCAACGCGGTAGCCTCACGTATTAGTTGTATATAGATTAATATGTAGACCTAGACCCCCATACCTAGGGTCTTAGTATGGAATCTAACTGGTTTCTAACCAAGGTTTAACATATCCTTGTATAAAACATATACCGATATAAACGGGGCTACGTAGCTTTTTAAAACGAGCGGATAAGGCGCGTATATAGCTACATTATTTCTTAAAACCGTAAAATAAAGAATTAATTACCGATAAAATCATAGCTTTTTAATTTTAAAGTTATAATATATTATATTATTTAAAGCAAATAAATTAAAGAGTTATATTATAAATATTCCTTATAATTTTAAGTATTTTCGATTATTTTAATTTGTTTAATTATTACTATTATATTTATTAACTAACTTTATAAATCATTTTAAAATATAATTTATTCTCTTTAAAAGAGACGTAACCGGAGAATTAAATTAAATAAATAAATAGATTATATTATCGGTTGCTAAGCTTTATTAAACCTTAACCTTTTTATAAGCGTTTTATTTTAAGGTGATTTTAAACTGTTTAGTTATGCCCTTATCGACAATTATTTTTAACGGAATTCTGGACGGTTTTCGCAATCCGGAATAACCGGATAAATTATTATTTATAATTTTTTTTATATCGATTTAAAAGTTAAATTTTAACGTTTTTAAATCCGTTATCGTTATTTTCTAGTTTTGCTAGTAATTTTTTTATAAGCCGGATATTTTTTAATATAAATTTACTTAAAAATCGATTATTTCCGCCGTTTTAAATTAAATCGTATTCGAAAATTAAAAACAAAACCCGATTTTTTCCGGAAAAGTTATTAATATCGATAAAGGTATTAATATATTTTATTCGGCCGATTATTTTATTTAAGTCGGGTAATGTAATTAAAATTATTTCCGTCGAGATTCCGGAGGTACGGAATATTAGGACTTTATATTCGGATTTAGCCGGTATATTTTGGTTATTTTAATTAATAAAAGTTTAAAAAGTTTTAAAATTAATCGAAATTAAAAAAATCGTAAGATTAGCGAAAAGTTATAAATTAATTATTTTATACGGATTTAAGATTTACCGCGAAAAGCTTAATATCTCCTAAGTTATTATTTAAAATTTCTTTTATTAAACCGTAAGGGGTATAAGATTTATTAAAGTTAAAGTTTATCGGTATTATGTAATAATTAGTTTCGAAATAAGGTTTTTTATAACTAAGGTATAATTTATCGTTACCGTAAAAACTATTAATAATTACCGTATTTAAAAATACTAGGTAAAGTATTTATTGTATTAATTATTAATATAATTATTTCGTATTTTTAGTTTAACATAATAATACGGCTTAAACTTAATAACTTTATATATAATTTATAGCTTAATAAAATAATATAAAATAATAATAAATTAAGAATAATATAATAATAAACATATTATAAAAATGTAATTAATTATTAGTAAATACGTTTAATATATTAAATAATTAAATTTATATATCGTAATTAATTAATATAAAGTTGTTAGGTTTAAGTCGTATTATTTAAGCTATGTTAAAAATATAAAATAATTATATTAATAATTAATACGATAGATATTTTACTTAATATTTTCGAATATAATAATTATTAATAATTTTTACGGTAACGATAAATTATATTTTAGGTATAAAAAGCCTTATTTCGAAGTTAACTATTACGTAATACCGGTAAGCTTCGACCTTAATAAACCTTATACGTTTTAACTAGTTTAATAAAGGGAATCTTAGATAATAACTTAAAAGATATTAAGTTTTTTGCGGTAAACTTTAAGTTCGTATAAAATAGTTATTTTGCGACTTTTTATCAGTTTTACAATAGCTACCTTTTTTAATTTCGATTAATTTTTAAGTTTTTTAAGTTTTTATTAATTAAGATAATTAAAATATACCGGCTAAGTTTAAATATAAAGTTCTAATACTCCGTACTTTCGGAATTTCGACAGAAACAGTTTCGATTAAGTTACCCGATTTAAATAAAATAATCGGCCGAGTGAAATATATTAATACTTTTATTGCTATTAATAACTTTTCCGAAAAACATCGGGGTTCATTTTTAATTTTCGGATACGACTTAATTTAAAACGGCGGAAATAATCGATTTTTGCGTAAATTTATACTTAAAAATATCCGGGTTATAAAAGAATTATTAATAAAACTAAAGGATAGTAATAACGAGTTTAAGAACGTCGAAGTTTAACTTTTAAATAAAAAGGATTACGAATAATAATTTATTTAGTTATTCCGGATTGTAACAACCGTTTAAAATTCTGTTAAAAATGGTCGTTAATAAGGGCATAATTAAGTAATTTGTAAAAATGTTAGAGTTTAGTAAAGCTTAATAACTAATAGCATAATTTATTTATTTGTTTAATTTGATTTTACGGTTACGTTTCCTTTGAGGAGAGTAATTAATTAATAAATATTATTTTTATTATTATTTTTACTTTTATTTTATAAAAGCTATATTTAATTATATTAAAAAACTACGAATATATTAGAAAATTAAGAATATTATTATAATTTATATATTACTGATTTAAACATTATTTATTTATTCTCAACTATAAATCTTTATATATTAAAACGTATTTATTTACTTTATAATATATAATATTATTTAAATTATAAAATTCTTTTAACGGCAATTAGTGCTTTTAAATACTCTTAGCTAGTATATCTAGGCTGTAACTGCGGCTTAGAATAACCTTTGTTCAGGAACTATCGTTATACGGCTAAACGTATATATAAAGGCGATTACTCCTAATTTTCTTGAATTTTCCTTAAAATAACTATACGTCATTTACTAGGTTCTTATATTTAATTCCTATAACTACTAATATAATAATCTCTTTTAATAAATTAATAATCGTAATATATTAAACGAAATAAATATTTATAAGTTAAATTAAGAAAAAAAAAAAATAAAACTTAAAAAGAAATCGCTTAGTTAATTTAAAAAAAAAAATAAGCAGTTAACGATAGAGAATAAGTAAGAATATATTCTAAGGTAACTTTTAATAATTAAATAAAATAATTTATCCGATAAGAGTTATGTTTTTATATAGGATAAAAAATGTAAAAATAATAATTTATTCACTTTTTTTCTCGATTAAAAGAACTTTTAATACGAAAAGTTTTATAATAAGAGGGAAAGATAAAACCCCGTAATAGGCGTAACGATAAGAAAGAAACTTACTTTCGAAACTTTCTCGGAAAAACTTTATTACCTTAATAGTAATAGTTAAAAAACCGATATAAAACATTTATATAAAAATAATAATCTTAATTAAAATTAAATAGACTTTATACGTTTTTAGGTATTAATTTAAGTAAGATTAAAGACAACGTTAAAGTACGAAAATATAAATATAAATTAGTTCAAAATAAAATTAAAAATTTAAAACTTGAATAAAAAGAGCCATAATATAAGAAAACGAATAAATGATATCGTAAAACTATTATTAAATATGCGCTAATTCGGAAACGTATTTTAATTAAAACCGTCTTAATTAAAAACGATACGGAACTTACGAAATATAAGTTTTATAAAAGCGCTTTACGAGACGTTTAAAGAATAAGAAGTTTATAAAAAGCTTTTAACGTTATTAAAAGCGACGTAAAAAAAATCAACTCTTTAAAAATAGGCGAAATAAAGCCGAGAAGGTAATTTATTAAAAAGTTTAATTTTTTAAAGAAAGAAGAAAGTAAAGAAAAGAAGTTATATAAAGAAGAGAGCATAATGCGCGGGGACCCCGGCGATTCGGATAGGTTATTTTTAGATTTATCTAAAGGTTTCCGAAGACAAAGAAGCCGTTGTAATAGTTTTTTAATATCTTTAGTAATTTTTTAAACTTTAATAACTTATATAGCTTTAACGAGTTAGGCGTTTATTTAAAGGATGAAAAGAAAGATTTTAAGAAATTGAATAATAGAAATATAAAGTTACGTTAAAAGCGTTATAACTTTTTATTAAATAAGAAAGATTATTTAATAAATTAAGTTAATTAAAATCTTTAAAGTAAGCGGTTTAATTTTTACCTTTAAAAATTAGTTATAAAAATAGAATAAAATTAAGATAATTTAATTAGTTACGTTTTACGAAGGTTATTACTAAAACGTATAAAAAGGCGTTTTTAAAGTTAATTATCAATATTAAGAAAAAAAATGAAAATGTTAACTTTTAGAAAAGTTTACGTAGTTATAAGTAAAACTAGGTAAAGGTTCTTTAAAAAAAGACTTAATAAAATTATATACGATAAAAAAACCCGATATAGTTTATTACGAAATTTTAAAAACTGTTATAAAAAATTAAAGATTATAATATATAGTTTAAATTAAAATAATAAATGATTATATTTTTTATCATTATAAAGAATTGTGTTAACATTTAATATATAACGATTTAATTAATGCTTAGGTAAACTAGTTACTTTTTTTAAAAGCTGATTAACAATTTTAATAGCGAATTCTATAATCGTATTAATAAATAAAACGGGAAATTTTATAACACCTAAAAAGGTAAAGGAAAAGATAATAATAATAATAACAATTTTCGAAATAACAAGCTCGTATAAAATAAAAACGGAAAGTTATTTTGTTTTAATTATAGTAAATACGGACACTTAGTAAAAAACTACCTTAAGCCGTAAAAAAAGAAAAACGGTAAAGGAAAAAAAGAAAAATGTAGTTAACGTTAAGATAATAATAGATAAAATAATTAAAGTAATAGCTTTCGTAATATTTATAATAGTAGTAAAAACGAAAAATATTTTATTTTTGACGGTTTAAGAGATTTATATCGATTAAATAAAAAAACTTTTAACGCCTGGATAAAAAAATAACAGCTTAAGAACTTTATACAGTAATACGATAAAATGATTTAAAAAAGCCTAGAAAGCTTTAGTAATTAAATGTTTTAAAACTTAGATAATTATTCGCTTTAAGTTATAAAAGAGCGAGCACCTTGAAAAAATTATTATAAAAAAGGTTATATTTTTATACATTTTTTATAGAAATAATTTAAATAAGTTACTTTAAAACTTAGCGGTAAACGTTAATATTACTAATAATATTAACGATTTTAACAAAATATTATAATAGATATTAAGTTTTAGGGAATTTAAATTATAATAAGTAAAAACCTCGTAATTATTACATTTATTAATATTATTAAGTAACTTTTAAAAAAGTTTAATAAAAAAAGATATGAAATTATAGTTACGTATATATTATATATTAATGATATCTTAGGAATGGTATTTTCCTAAGAGTTATTTTATAAACGAAAAGAGTATTTAAATTATAACGTTTTTCGGAAGAGATTTTTCTTATAGCTTTACGGGAAGCTGGACTTTATTATTAAAGCCTTAGATTTAGTAAACGATAAGAATTATTAATAAAAATACGTGTTAAGGAAGGTATCTAGTAACAAAATCGGCGATAACCTAGTAAATAATTTAAGACGCGTATTTTCGAACTTTTTTAAGGACGGGAAAGTTTTAATAATAGATAAAATTATAAAGAAAATTATCTTTTAATATTATTACTTTTATTATCTTAATACCGAGCGATTAATATAGATTATTACAAGGTTTATAAGGATAAATTTAAATCTTGACGATATATAAAATATCTTTTATATAGTATATAACAAAGGAAAATATGAAAAATATCATTTATAAACATTTAAAAATAAAGAAAATATATAGAAAAGATTATTTAATACGATGTAAAGTTAATTAAGCTTATAAATAGCGAGAATAAAGGTTATTTTAGTTTTATTATAAACGATTTATTACGTTATAAAAAATATTATTCGTTTAAAAGTAAAAAAGAAATTTAATAAAGTTTATAAGCGTATATTACGTAAATTATAAAGCGTTTAAAAACGGTGTTACAGGACGAAGAAAGTGGATGTAAAAAAAATGTAGATTTTGCGCCTTAATAGCAGTAAGAAATTCGGTATAATAATAATTGAAATTTTGCGTTATAAAAAGTATTAGAATAAGGACGAAATTTAATAAAGCTTATACGCGTATATTACGCGAGTTGCAAAGCGTTTTAAAAACGCTACTACCGAACGAAAAATGCAGACGTAAAAAAATGCAGATTTTGCGCCTTAACGGCGGTAGGAAATTCGGTACGATAATAATTGAAAATTTTTACGTTATAAAAAGTATCGAATTAATGCTTTTTAGCGTATATAATTAATATTAAAATAAAGTTATAAAACGAGGAATATAGTCTTTATAAAACGAAACGCGTACAACTTCCGCTTAAATAAAGATTTTTATATACTTTTAAGATTTCGTAATAAAGCTAATAACGTATATTATTAATAAGATAAGTTAGTTTACGAAAAAAAAATATAATATGAATCGAATACTTTAAAAACGTATTTTAGCCGAATAAATTATATAAATTTAATAACGGTTATTTTTGTCTTTTCGGTAATAGGTATATAGTTTTAATTAATTGGAATTTTTAGATAAAATTAAATAAGTTATTAACCCGTAAAGTAAACAAATGTTGCTAAATTATTAAGAGATATATAATTATAAGGTATAATTATTAAAGGGCGGTAAGTTATTTTTAATACCGTTTGTTATTATTTACGAAGATTTGGAAGTATTAAGTAAATCTTTTAGTTTTAAAAGTAGTATTCGATTATTTCCGTAATTTATATAAAAACGTTTAAAATACCGTTAAAGGTAAAGCGTAAAGTAAAAAATAAAGATAATAATATTATTTTTAAATGTAATACGGATTAAAAAATTAAATAAGTTAAGCGTAAAAACGGACGTCCGAAAAAAATATTTTTAAACTGTATATTTTAAAGGTTTTAAATCAAGCTTTAAAGTTAATTTAAGATTTAAAGCCAGCCTTAACTTAAGAAAGCAAAAGCGAAAATAGTTTATATATTTTTTATTTTTTATTTATTAACGTTAAGTAATTATATAAACCGTTTTAATAATATTAAAAATATCGATTAAGTTATCCGAAACGTTTATAAATACGAATAAGTAGATAATATATTAGATATTAATATATATAAGTTGTTTATTATTATAAATAACGGCTTATTTATAAAGGAAGTTATAAAAAGTTTAAAATAAAAAATGTAACTTAAGGTTATTTTTATAAAGATTTAGGAGAATTCTTCGTACGAAATTTTTTAATTTACGCTTTTTAATAAAGTTACTTAAGAGAACTTTATTAATATTTATTAAGTATTAAAACATATACGTTTATAAAAGAACTAAATGAATATAACGTACGTATTTATATAACAGGATTTATATAGCGAAAAGGAATTAATTATAACGAAACCGTAATAAATATCGTAGAGGTAATGTATTAAAGCATTTTAATAACGTTAACTACGTTTTCAAAGTAGTATATATTTTAAATAGATTTTATTAATACATAATTAAACTATAAATTAATGAAAAATATTTTAATACGTATTTAAAAAATAAGGAAATATATAGGTCTTTTTAAAAAGATTATTAAATTAATAAATTTATTATACGGCCTAAATTAAGCCGGAAATATTTAATAAAAAAGGGGAAATACATATTTGCGAAGAAAGGGTTTTATCCATTAATTTCGAATAAGGCGATATATTATAACCTTGATATAGAACGCGTTATCGATTTATATGGAAACAATTTTTTATTTTTCGGCCTTAATAGATAACGTTTTAAAAATATCGTTAAAAGCATTACTAAGAATGTCATAGTTAAGGATTTAAATAATACGGATTAATATTTAAGTATACGAACTATCCGTTGTTCGTTAATAGGAAATATTAAGTTAAATTAATAATAGTATAATAAAGATTTATTAAAATTAACGAATTTAAAGTAAATAAATCAGGTTTATATTATTTATTAAATATTATTTAAAATACGTTATAAAATATAACAGTATAATTAATAAAAAAAAGTATGAAAATACCACTTAATAAAGAAATTTAACTTTTTAAATTATATTAATAAGTTAAATATAACGTTTATAACGGTAATTTAAGTAACATTTATAAGCAACCAGTCATTTAAATAATTCAAATATAATAAAAAATTAACGAAATATTTAAACGGTATATTAAATATATTTTTTAGGTATCGGAAATTATAAAAAAATTGTTTATATTTTAAATATAATAACGTAAAGATATTAGGAAAAATAAATACAAATTTTATAAATAATTACGAATTTATAAAATTTACGATAAACGATATATTAGTTGTAATTAAAACATTTATTTTATAAATTTCGAAATTATAGGGTAGTATTATTAAATATAATACGGAAATAAAATACGTAAAAGCGGGAATAATGATTATAAAATTAATTAAAATTAAAACCTTTTAAATAAAGTTAAGGCGTATATTTAAAAGCTTTATTCTTACTTCAAAAAATGTAAAGAATACGAAAAAACGTTGTATTCGAATTAAATATTATTATGTAGGTTAAAAAGTCCGACAAGAAAATATTAAGTTTTAATATATAAAAAGTAAAAATAATATTATTAACAGATATATAAAGATATTTAGTAAAGTAAATTTCAAACGATTTATAATTAATTTAAAATTTAATAATATATAAAGAAAATTAGAAAATATTTAAGATTTAATTAAAGTAATTAATAAAAAAATAGTTTTATTAAATTTCTTTTATACGGAAAAAAAAGGTTTTTTTATTATTAAAAATAATAACCGTAATATTTTTTTAATAATTACCCGAAAATATCTATTTATTTATGCAAGGTCGTTAGGTTCAAGCCGTATTATCCAGGCTGAGCCAAAGACACGAAGTAATTACACCAATAATTAACACGATAGATACTCTACCC